>CAEGAF010030774.1:0-97408 GCA_903067075.1 Micropoecilia bifurca | reverse complement strand
ACTCAATTCACACCTTAGTCCTAAATCTGACCCCTGACCCAAAAACAGCATTTCCTCTTGTGGGGACCAGGCTTCGGTCCCCACAAGGAGCAGTGGGTCTCCACAACGTAACATATGTCAGGAAAATGGCCCCCACAAGATATTAGAAACCATCGCATACCCTCCCCCCGCTCCTCCCTACACACACACCTATATGTATATATAGACCTACCTATATATGGATATTTATGTCAGATTTTAGATTCCTTTGTGTTTGAAAATTTCCATCACTTAGATTTCCATGTTTTCTGTCAGAGGCAGTTGGGCATTAGTCCCACTGGTAAAATGTGAAGAGTGAGTCAGGCTTTGATGCTGCGAGGTTTCAATCATTGCAGCCACAAGCATGCCAACACAGATTGTATAAGTTTTCTGATCTTAAGTATGATATTTTGAATGAGACACTCAGGAAGGGTCCAACACAGGGGACCTGCTTTTTGTGTTTTAAACTCTTTCACTGGTTAGTTGTGTGTGAGCGCTCAAATACTATAGTCTAAAAAACATCCAAATGTTTGTATAATCAAATATCTCTGTTTCAAATCCTTTTTTTTTCTTTTGCTGTAGGAAGTCTTTTTCTACATGTACTGAATCCCATTAATAACGTCCCTCTGAGCTTTCAGCGTGCCTGTGCGTGAAGGTGTGTGTGTGTGTGTGTGTGTGTGTGTGTGTGTGCGTGTGCATCCATTGGAGTGTGATCTGAGGAACACTCAGGTAATGGATTAATATCAGAGTTGGCTCAGGCTTCTCGTTGCTCTGCAGTGACAGTCTGTCATTATCAACAACACCGATGGCTCACACATGCACAAACTCACACACAATCACATGAACACACACTATCCCATACCTCACATATACACAGTCTCCCTTTCTCTTCCATTTCTGTCGCTTACGTCTATGTTTCTCCATCTTTGAACTCGCACAGCAGGACTGATGCTAAAACTAGATGACCTCTGTGTCGAAAAAGCCTAGCTTCACTCAAAGATCAAGACAAAGTCTTTCCAACACTGTTGTCATGTTTACTTCCGACAGACTTCACTTAATACTTTGCCTTGGGCCAAAGCAGGGATGGATGTTTCATCAGTGCCAGACACTCATTAATCCTCACACTTGCCTTCCTCCCTGCCAGAGCTGGTCATCTTATTGAGCCATTTAGCCAGTATTGAGCTGTATAATTGGACAGGGGAGGCTGATATGAGATATTCTAGGAAGTTAAAGAGTGACATAACGCTCCGGCAAGGATTAAACTTTGCGTGTCCGGTTTTGATTCCACATAGCCACAAGGCATGGCAACAATATTTTGAAATATGTCAGGCTATTGAACTTTCATTTTCATTCATTAGTGCTTATTAAATTATTTTTATTTTATTTTTTACATTTGAAGCAAGGACCAACACCCAATGGTGAAAATGATTGAACAAAAAATGCTCAACAAATAACTTTTGTCTTAACTTAAAAAGTGAATGGATGCTTTTAATTATAATAATTGAATTGTTCAGCTATTCAGATTAAAAGAAAAACTTTACAAATGCTTTGAATTTGCTGCAATTGCCAAACCATGTCTAAATGCAATGTTTCTGACCATGATACTGACATGATTAAAGAATGATCCCATTCCGATGTATTGCACTTTAAAGACCTTATTTGTCATTTTGAAGCTTCAATGGATGTTTTTCTAAAGACGCCAAAAGTTCTGCAGTTAATGGTGTGCAAACATCCTACTTTGACCTAAATGTGATAAAATTGCAATCAAATCCATGGACATTTGCGGTTGTACCGTGTTATAAAGCTGAAAGGGTGTGAATCCTTTAGCAAGGGACTGTAAATGGTTGGTGTTGTGATTCGTGCGAGTTTCTGTGGTAAAATGTGGCTCCATCTAGGCCTGTTAATCTGTTCGCCTCATATCCTGCCTTCTTAATTTGATGTGCTTCCTGCTGAATCAAGCAAATGGAGTGGTACAGGAAATGATAACTAAGCAGGATGAGTTTGGTGGAAGGAGGATGTTTGATTAGGTAGAAATGGGCTACATTCTTAAAACCCAAATGAACCGTGCGCAGACTTGACGGCGCACCAAAAATAAATTAGCCAGAAATTAAAATGCACTTTTCTCATTTGTTCTTCTCCCCTGTTTTCCGCAGCAGTCCTATGCTCCTCCTCCTCAGCCCATGGCTCCACCAAGTCCAGGCACAACAGGAGGAGGGGGTGGAGGTCACGGAGGTGGGCTGGTGGAGCAACTTAGTAAGACCAACTTGTACATCAGGGGGCTGCCACCTGCCACCACAGACCAGGACCTCATCAAACTCTGTCAGCCGTAAGTTTCGTCCTCTTCCATTCTGTTTTGACTCGCCACCAGCTTCGCAGTTCACTTCATTACCGCTCGGCTCAGTTCTCACTGGTTTAATTAGTGTTGTGTGAGTCCAACAGCAGCATCTAATGAGCAACAGCAGTGTGCTGTTGACCTATGGGTTTCTTTCGGCTTCCTAGGGGAAAAAAGAAACGCACACAACCCACATGGGCCTAACCCTTCCTCTCCTTCCTCTGTGTCACATGCTCACATGGGGAGAGAAAAATAAACACCCGTCTGTCTTTCAGCAGAAGTTTTAAACCTCCCAGATTTTCCAAGTCAATTCTAAGGCAGTGATAGTAAGTGAATCAGTAATACAGTTTGCATGCATTCATCGCTCCTTAGTAACAGCTTTGGAACAAGCTGATTCTTTGACCCACAAAACAAAATTTTAACATAGACATTTATATGTATATTAGTGGAGTTGTTTTCTTTTGTTGAACATTTTTTTCTTACTTTTATTTCCTTTTTTATATTAAAAATGGATCATCTTCTAAAACACTGCCATGGTTATAATACAAAAAAGTATTATTAAAAAAAGTAGCAAGGCAATAAGAGATTTCTGATTATTTTAGTTGTAATTCAGTAATTATGAGTATGTTTAATTCTGACACCACTTATCAATAAAAGTTGCTGTCCACTGATTGGCTTCAAGTTAAAAATAAGAGTAGATTTTAATTTAATATAAAGCTTTTGAAACCAATGCTTACTATAGCACAGGCCAGACATATACTATGCATTGGGAACATATTCATAATGCTTCACCTTCCTCACATTTTGTATTACAGCCTTACTCCTCTTATTACTCGTATTAAAATAATGTCTTTCCTCAAAATTCTCCACAAAAATTAGCTGTTTTGATAATGTGGAAGAAAGTTCTTGAGATTTTTGCAAATGTATAAAAAAAACAAAAAAAAAACATTTATCCAAATATTCACAGCCTTTGCTTAATAGTTTGTTGATCCACGTTTGGCATCAGTTGCAGCCGTAAGTCTTTTTCAAAATGGTGTCACAAGCTTAGCATCCCTATCTTTAGGTAGTTTCATCCATTCTCTGCAGTTCTTTTCCAGCTCCATCCGGTTGGATGGGAGCCCGCGCTGTGCAGCCATTTCCAGATTCTCTCCCTGGCAACTCCAGGACATTCTCAAAGTGCTTTGGGTCATTGTCCTGTTGAAAAATGAACCGTCACCCCGGTTTGGGGTCAAGATGATCAGTGGAAACAGCTCAGTTTTAAGCTAAGAATAAGGCTGTAACATAACAAAATGGACAAAAAGGGAAGTACTGTGAATACTTTGTGTGTGAAAATACTGCACTAGTACTAGCAGAGATAATATATCCTGTTAACTTTATATTCCTCTGACCTCCAAATGCTGTCGCGGGCTCAGCAGATGGAACACGGCATTACAGAACAACAAAGCTTATGGAGAAACAAGAAGTCTCACTTTGACAAAAACTCTGTGTCCGATACAATTTTTGGCTAGAACAGGTTGGTACGTCCTTTAATGAAGTAACTGGAGGTGGGCACAGTACGCAGTAAGAGTAGACTTACTGCAGCACAACTTGAAAATATTATTACGCAAGTGGAATTAAAAGTAGAGCACATTTGAAACCTCTTCTAGAAGTGCTTTTCTTCTTCTTTTTTATTCTAAAGTTTCTCAGCTGAATGCAAGAAGTAAATGTACCTGGTTAATACTCACCTCTGATGGGCTCTCTCACTGCTCCTGTGTGTGTCAGCTGCAGTTCAAGTCAGCTGTATGTCAGTGTAGCCCTGCAGGCATTCTGGGGAAATTGAGTGAAAAATAGGGGCCAATAAAAGCTGCATTAGGGGCCAAGTCAGCTTGCCAAGTGGCCAGTAACATTTAGAAAAGGTCAGAGTGGCAGAGGGTTGTCAGTGGGGGCTACTGGACAGCAGTGAAAGCATTGGGGACCTAATACACGCTCCAGCTTTCAGAAATAGACAAAGTGGCAGTTTCCTGTCACTCGGTGACATGACGGGTTTTGCGTATGTGCAGAAACCAGTTCACAGACGGTTTTTTTCATACGCGCACACTGATACAGTAAGTTAATAGAAGAATATTACACCGATAACACACAGACACATTCGCATATTCCTTCTCTGGCCTCAATGTCATCCTCATCCTCAGCTACCAGGCTCGGGTTGTTTGTGGGCACATCCGCCCCCTTCCATCCTTCGCTCCGAGTTCCCCTTCTTCCCCTGCTCCCTCTCTCTGTCTTCGTGCCAGTTCTCAGAGTGTCAGTGAAAAGTGCTGTTGTCAGCTGACATTTCCAATCACTCCCCGGGTCGCCAAAACTATGGACACACTTTTAACGTCTGGGGACAGAGCAGAACGTGAGCAGAATCTGAAGCGAGGAACAAGGGCAATTTCACTCACACTCTCCGGCTTTAACTCACACTTGTTGTCTGTCTCCCTCCTTCACACTTGTCACATCTATCTATCTATCTATCTATCTATCTATCTATCTATCTATCTATCTATCTATCTATCTATCTATCTATCTATCTATCTGCAAAATAGCATGGCAAACCACAGAATTATAGTTTTATCGATTTAGTTTAGGGACTTTGTCCTGCTGGAAGGCAAACCTCTGGCTGGTTTTTAATAGCTTTGCAGCCTCAAACGGGTTTTCTTTTTAGCAATTCTTCTACAAAGTGTTTGCCATTGATCCATTTTCTTATAAACATTGTTGTTTGAGCGGGAAAATCCTAATAATAAATATTAACATCTGCTTTGGAAGAACAAAGACGTCGGCAGACTAAAGACAGAAAACGTGTGTGAATGATAGGTAGAATGTTTCCCTTCTTGAACGAGTGAATGTGTTTAAGTAACCAGGGTCGGTCAAGAGAAGTGAAGAAAAAAGATATTTCAGGAAGGGTGGAGAGCAAAATAAGTGAAGAGTTTAGTGAATCCTGCTTTTGTCTCTGGTTAAAGATGGTGGCCGTTTCAATGCGGAAGATGTAAATATTGTTTGTTGAAAGTGACCAATATGGACAGGCATGAAAATGAGGATATGAGTGGGATAGCAGAGGTTGGAGACTCTAAAAAGAGGAAATATGCTTCTCAAAACAATTAAAAAACAATACAATACACCATAGACTACTTGGAAAAGGCAGTCTCTTGCTCACAAATCCTTAATTCATCTCTCAAAAGTTAACATCTGTGTCAGTGAACATGTTAATACACCAGAATGAACATGTTAGTACACCAGAATGACAAGTCTTGGTTGTGCGGTAAACGGATAAGAGAGTCAGATTGCTTAGTCATATTGTCGAAGTAACTGACATATAAACTGCTGTAAACTGTGACTAAAGTTTTGATGACAAGTATTGTAAATTGCACTTGCGGGTGATCAATGGCAAGAGAGTGGATAAGATTCACATTTACCCTTTCATTATAATATGTTGACAGACCGTTTCATTGTAATGCAGAAAGGAAAAGGCAGCACTGCAGAGCACAAGGATGAAACGCTCAGAAACGGGAAGATAAGACAACACATGCTCTGCTGTTTGAACTACAGAGCCGTCTTCCCGTTCTTTCCCTCACCATGCTGAGGACGATTCCCCATTGGAGTGAAAGAACGAAGATCAGGGTGAGAGGAACTCCATCAGCATCTTGTTGCGGGTCGCAAACCACGACTTGGTGAAACCGGCATATGCCCTCTGTCTCTTCTGCCTCTTCCTCTGTTTCGACTTCTTCTCTACGGCTGTTGACTCCGTCCAAATCCTTGTCTTTCCGTTGCCAGAAATGTAACATTGTGCTGTGCTCTGGCTATATGTGATTAATCCCTGTGAATTCCTGGCTTTCCCCTGTGAAATTCCAGTTTAAACAAAAGCATTTTTCCCACCATGCAATTGTTTATTGTATAATGTCCATAAAGCATTTGACCACCTACCCTACCGCCAACCCTAGTACACATCACTGCACTCAAAACCCTTCCAGCTTATGATTAAAACTTCACAGAGAACACTTTTTAGTGCTTAAACTCAATGTTTCGGTGAAATTAAGCCGTCTTCTAAACTCCGAGTAAATTGCTTTCTCATCCTGGAATCAGTCCGAGGTTTCCGATCCTTTAAAAGCGCCTGAAGATGTTAAACTGCATATGGCCACGGATTCAAAGACTTGTGAAAAAGCTACACTTTCTCTGTCCTCCCTCTGTGTTTGTCTGTTTGAGTCTAACTAGCGGCGAGGCAGAAAAATGAGAGAAACGTAAGAGACAAGACAGCTGCATCGAATCCTCAATTAGGAGCTACCTCACACAGAGACCAAGCTGTGTGCGGATGCTGACACATGCGTGCGAACACGCAGCTTAATGCACAGAGTGCACGCGATTCGCAAACATGCAGGATTTGCACATACATCTGATGTACACAAAGACGTCTTGAGGAGAAGCAGAAGTGAAGGTTGCGTGCGTGTTGATGGGAGTGGCGTTTCAGAGGACATCAAACGTTGAGAATCCACTGGCTGTTGACGTTGTTCCACCAGGGAATGAAAACATGGATCTGAAGCTGTGAGGGCCTTCTGAGAACTGTCATTAACGCTTCACTGAAACACACACTCAGAGCCGTGGTGTGCACAGATTTTGTCAAGCCTGCCGCAAATGAGCACGCTATGTTTTGTACCGACATACCTCCTTAAATCTCAGCAGTGGAGAAAAAAAACAAATGGCAATTTTTGCAGTTTTAGCATAGACTCTAACTGGGAAGCGGTCCTTTCTGTATGGATTTCAATTTTCTCTTTCTTCAATTTTAGGACTCGGTTCTTCCTAAGAGGAATGTCGCGCTGAAATCCGTCAGCCTTGACCCGTAGCTACGCAGCCTTGACCGATCTCTTGACAAGGCATCCTTTCTTGGCCCTGTAGTGTTTGGTGAAGTCAATCCAGACTCTGAAGCAAGAGAAGTACGAGCTAGGAAAGCGAGTGACTTTTAGTGCCAAGAAGGAGATACACCGACCGGAATGGCCAAGATCTGTTCAAGAGGAAAATCTTTGGGCCTAGAATTTCACAATATTTCCCTGCATGACCCGTTTCAAAGACTTTTCTTGGGGGAACATTAAAAGTAATGGAACGAGGACACACTGACCCGAACCATCTGTCTCCGGTTGTCTGTTATTGGTGTGTTTTCTGTATTCCAGCAGGTTTTCATGAGTAGCTCACCTTACTGGCTTTAGGTAAAATGCAGGTTGATGTTTTTTCAAGTCACGGCAGGTGACTGCCAGAATGAAGGGAAAAGTTCCAGTTGGGTTCAGAACAGGACATTCTGCACTCTTCTCGCTGAATTTATTTCATGCTCTTTTCAGTCACATTACTTCATAATTTGATCTATTATCAATGGTTTATTCAATTTCACTTCGCAACAGCAGATGTGTGTCGCCTTCTAGATCAGAAAGAGTATTTACCACAGAATCAAGTCCAGAATGATTTCAGATGTTTGTTTTTTTTCTTGTAATTGTAATAAGGCTATGGTGTATTTGACTCTTTCCCCCCACTTTATGTTTCAAAAGCCAAAGATTATAATATTTTTTCCAATTTAATGATAACACACCCAAAGGTATTATTTATATGTCAGGGTACTGTAAATGTTTTTTAACATGGCTCTTTTTGTCTCAAGTTTGAATTTGTAAGTTCAAATACAGTTGTCTATCAGTGGAAAAAATTGCTAAAATTGTTTTGGATTTGTGTTGACGTCTTGTTGTCTTGTGCTGCTAATCCCCGATTCAAACTGCAGCTTATGTGTACAACTGAAAAGACTTTCTTTCTTTCAACCAAAAAATTGCCAAAATTAACTAGAAATTTCTGTCAGTCAGAAACAGTGGATCACAATTGTGGTAACCAGACCACAATATTAAGAAAAGCCAAAGACTAAGAATTGTTCCAGAATCAGAAATTTGACTTGCAAAAAAGCTGTGATTTTTTTTCTTTTTTTTTTTTTGTCTGCCAATTTCAAGATTATAAGCTTCTCATCTGTCATGTTGCGTCTGATTAAAGCCTTTTAGAGCTTTTATTCTTTCTTTATCTGGAAAGTCTCCTGTCCCAGTAGGTTTGATGCGAGGCTGTCAGGCAGCTAGTCTAAATTCCTCTCACTGTCAGAAGCCGTCGGCTGACAGAGAATCTCTTGGTGGTGACAACTAAATGATCTCTTCTTTATTAAACACCTCTCTCTATCTCTCCATCTCTCCCTGACTACTGCACTTCCTCCTCGCCTTTAGTATCTCATTTAATCATTTGACTGACTACTCTCCTTCCCTATTCCTCATTCATCAGTCTTTCACTCCCCTTTCTTTCTTTTTTTTCCAGCTGCTCTGCTCGGAGCCTCCTGTGTTGTATCTTTATCGAATCCTTTCTATCTGCACAGCTTTTTTTTTCTATAAAAGCGAAGAGGGAATATAGTTCCCTCTCTCACCTGGAGCCATCAGTCAGCCAGCAGCTCGTCAGTCTCTCAGGCTGCTTGACAGCCGACTAATCACTCATTGTGCAGTTTTGTGAACACATTAATTAAGAATGTCTCATCCACAAAGCAAGAAAGTGATCCCACCTGATCTCAGTGATCCAAGTATTCTGTCTTACTATTTTTCCAACCCCCACCTTCACTTCTTTGTTATCCCCCATCTTCTTACCTCCTTCAGTTTGGGGCTTTATTTATTTTTTTACCCCTTCCCTTACTGCTGAAAGCCTTGTTTGATAGGAAACACTGTTAACTTCTTCATACCCTGAGAGCCGAGAGCTCAAGAGCAGTTGGGACAAGAGGAAAACAATCAAGAGTGATAGTGTTGGAGGTGTCAAATGAAGAGAGGATGTCTGACTTGACATAAAAACTAGCGAGAAGAACAGACAGAAAGATGCAAAGCGATTGTGCAATCACCTTATGGACCTTCTGGGGATCAGTTCATAAATGTCTGGTTATTATAGTCATTTATTAACTAGCGCTGTCAAAGTTGTGAAGTCTGCTTGTTCTAAAAGTTCAAGAACAGCAGCGTATGCAGCTGGAAACCATTCATTTATAGGCACCATGTATTAAGACAGCTTTTTATTTTCACTGTGTGACATTATATTGGATGACATGTTTTCTTTTTTCAGGTAAGTCAGAACTACCAAATGTATTTTTATTTGCTAAAACTTTCCTGCATTAAGCTGAAGGAAATTCTAACTCACTAATGGATGTTTTGGACTCTCTAATTCTGTGACTGCAGTGGATTATGATCAAATAGTTATATGAAAATGTAAAGCTAAACACAAATGGTTCTTCCAAACAGACATTGATTGTAAGAACATTGAAATAATTTAGAAAGTAACCTAAGGACACCAAAGTCAATGTTTTGGAGTGGATGTTACAAAGCCCTGATCTCACTCCTGTAACAAGTAAACCTGCAAAGTTGACACAGAGGAATTTACCAAAATTCCAATAGACTCTGCAGATGGATCCCCCAAACTTTGTATAACCTGACATAAATTCAGGCATCAAAAGTCAAATGTGTGAAAGTAAAATAGACAAAAACACCAGCTTTCCTTCTTCATAAACTTGAATTTTAATTTGACTGACAGAAAGTTTATTTACTAGCGTTCTGCCTGTGCACTATGCAGCTCTCCCTTAAACTGCAAGCTGTTTGGGGTGATGTGAAGGCAGCACAGAGCAGGTTACATCAGAGAGGAAGTTGCAGCTTCCAATGCAATCTGAATTTCATCATGACATTCAAGTGACTGTTAGGCAAAAGAAAAAAAATGAGATCAACAAAACAATGTGCAAGACCTATGAAACAGTTTTGCCGACAATTACCCACAACAGGCCAGAAGTTTTTATTTTTTATTTTTTTTATTTAGACGTGATGTACTTGGAATTAAATCACGTCTTCCGTGATTACTAGAGTTTTAAGGAGGCTAGGAAACTGATCAAAAATGTTTCACAAGTCTTTCTTTCTCTTTTATAGATATGGGAAGATTGTGTCAACAAAGGCCATCTTGGACAAAAACACTAATCAGTGCAAAGGTGAGTGAGCATCAGTAGACTGATTTTCTAGCGAGCATTATTCGTAGCCTTGAATAGACCTGAAAAACCTGAATGCTGATACGGGATTTGAGTCTGAAAAAAAAAATCAATAAAAATGCAGGTTGTTTGGCTGCTTAAAGGCAGACTAATCAATGTGTTTTGCTGGGAAGGTATTTTTTTTCATTAATCCTTTCCTTTTTCACTTTTTGCATCCCTTAATCAATCACGGCCTAAAAGTTAGTGCTAAAAAAAGTCTGCGTGGTTGTATTCAAGTTTTGAAGGAAAGTTAGGATTGTATTAGATTTCCAGCACAGCAGTGCTAACTGCCATAGAATCCATGTTACCCACTAATCTAAACAATGGACTAAGAGCATATTACTTGATTAAAGCCAGTGTGTGATTTCTAGTCCGCTGCCTGATGATGCTCAAAGTTAAGCTTCGTTTGAAAGGAAGATGTGGGCATTGTTGTCACAGGCCAAATCAAAATGAAGGACATAAAATAGCCACAATGTGTTTTCAATAGACAGTGAGTGCCTGTTGAGAAGCATCTGTCTGATTGTTAAAGTGGTCTGAACAAAGCACTAATCAGAGGGATTGTTGTCATCTGCTTTTGAAGAGGCACCCGTGAGCCTATGTTCACCATGATTGCAGCTCATCTGCTGGGGCTGTTCTCAGAGGTGCATCAATATGCTTTAGGACAACATCATGGATGCCCTGTAATCAGAGTGTTCGGTTTCGGCGACAGGAAATCCCTCTGTAATTGGCTCTGACGGCATTTCTAAAGCTCTAAATTCTTACACTTTTGGTGATTCCCAAAAAATTTAACTGGAATCTTTACACCTCGCTTATCATTCCATATTTAGTACAAGTAATTAAAGGTTGTCAGTGCCATGTGGACATACAGATGCCCTTTGTAAAAAAAAATTTAAAATGATTTTATTTCAGTAAATCAATTTAAAAACTGAAACTTAGTTGCTTGACATCCATTACATGCAATGTGTTGGATTTTGAATGCTGCTTGTTTTCCTGTTAGTTCAGATGATTATTGGTGCTAAAATGTATTTACATTCTGAAGTTGGTCATTTGCATGAGTTACTGCATTGTTCCATAGATTAGATCAGTCTGTGCCACTACTTTTAAGGAGGTGCTAAGGAAATTTAGGTTGCTTTAACAACAGGCTTTCAGTTTATCTTCACAGTTGGGTCTGGTGTCGCTGAAATGTTGTAAAGTTTGGATATCATAAAATACACACAATTCATTCTGTACATGCTCACTCTTCTTTCAGATTTTGAAACTTTCCTTTCCAAATGAGATACAAAATTTACTTTCATCTGAAAAGAGCCTACTAGACCCATAGCAACTACCCAATGCATTTTCTCATAAGTAAAGGCTTTTATGACATTATTCAGGAGTGGCTTAGCACAAGACTTTTAATAGCTGCAGCCTGCTCATCTTTTTCAGCTACATGTTTTTCTTCTACCTAACTTTCCAGTATTCTTGTTGCTTGGACTCAAGAAACAATAATAAGTCTGCAGTCATTTTTATTTTACTTAGTAAAAGACTTACTAGGTTAAAAACCCCACAATTGTCTTATTGACTTTTACAAAGCATTTTCCTACTTCATTTAAAGTGCTGAGTCTTTTTGTTTGGATGATCTTGCAAATCTTTCCCTCAAATCTAATTAAAATTGGTATTGTGGTTACAGTGAAGCCTTTCTTGAGATCATTCCAATTTGGACCAAAATAGGGCAGAGAGTCCTATAAAACCCACAGATGATTATCACTTTCTTTTACTACTAATTGTATCAACTAATTATATTTTTCCACTTCAGTTGCATTTCTCAATTTTGTATCTTTTTCCATTTACGCTTGCCATTTACGGTTTCCTTAGTTACACACTTCTGTACATTCTTGGAAGTATTTGTTTATGATCACATTACATTCAATCCTGAAAAATATAAGCAAAACCCAGATACATTTTGGTCTAAATTATGTGTGTGGGGTGAGATTATTTTCCTAACCGAACCATGGCAGGATAACAAGTTTTGATAGCTCAGTGCCGGCCCTGAAATCCAAACTACAAAAACAAAAGAAATTCAAAGTTCATATTCACCAACTTCTAGAACTACACCAAGGGACATAATATTTCCCCTCTTCATGAGCTTATCCCACTTAAATGACTGTGAAGGGGTTTTAATAGTCCAGTCACCTAATCCAGCTTCAGCCAAACTATAGCTGTCAGCCAGAAGGTCTCAAATTTAACTTGGGATTAGTCAGGTACACATTGGAGTCCATACTCAGCTCTGTGGCTGCATGATTCTCAATCATGTGGTTGTGAAACAAGTCCAAATCAAAACCCCTGCAGCATCGTTCCCGACAGCTAGTTTGAATGGTTTCGTTGTTGTTTTGAAAACGCGGTACAGTGAATCACCGCCTAACTTCTCTGTTTTGTCCTCATCTGTCCAAACAATGTTGTTCCAAACCTCTTGTGGTTTGCTCCTTTTTGCAAGTTTGCAAAGAAAATTTCACATAGAGAAAAGAAGCTTTTCGCTGCCACCTTTTTTAAAAGCCACCAGCAACAACTGAAATTGTATTTATGCTGTTGAATATAAACTGTTTAATATGCTTACGCCTTTCCTTTAAGACATTTCTCCCCTTTACTGTTTTTTCACAGCCCCATGTGAGCCTTTGTACGTAGGGTGGGGTCCTGAGTGCAGCTCTGTTGTTTGGTCATTTTTCTGAACATTTTATAGTGTGACCTCATGGGAAACTAGACATCCGTTCCTGAGAAGACTGTCCACTGCCTGAAATTGTTTCCTCTCATAAGTCATCGTTATCTTTGTTTCTGTCACAACTTAAAGTATTTAGAGAAGGGCCAGAGTGTTCCCAAAATGGGAGAAAAGGAATTCAATTGTTTCATTTGAGTTATTTTATTAAAGGAAAGTAGACAATGCATTGGACACTTCTATTTAAAAATAATGGTACATGTTGTGCTTTCAGTTTTTTCCCCAAGCACTATGAAAGTATTTCTAATTCTTCAAGCATAGGTTTAAATAGAAAACTTATTGAAGCTGTTATGTTGTGTTTTCCTGACAATTTGAGTCATATGCAGGTTAGTTTATGGACGGCACTGGGAATAGTGGTGGTTTTTATTCTTGCTTAATTTTATTCCTGGTTTTAAGATTACAACTGATCAAAGTGTAAAGCATACAGCTAACAAAAATATTAAAAACAAACAGATTAATACAGTTTTTGTAAAATAATTCAAAACTCAGGAAAATATGTACATTTAGTTTTCTTTTTTGTCTTGAAGCATTATTGAAATTATTTTTCTAATGAAGTCAGACTCTTGAAAATGCGACTTATCAAATATGTCGAACTAATCAAAATATAAAAGATATATGATTTTTTTTTCTACAGCAATATTAGCTGAAGTTATTTTTTAGCTCTATGTCACCTATCTCAAGATCAGACATTATTTTGGGATTGTGCCCTTACTATACTCTCCATGCATTTTAAGAAATTATAACCCCCCCCCACAAAAAACAAACCCATCATGTTCCTAAAAACAATGGCCAAAAGTGATTTTGTCTGAACAAAATTGACTTTAGCCATTATTTTAGGAAAGTGGTGAAATGTTACCGCATAAGATCAAGCTGCACTTTTAATTATATTTCCATGCTCCACTTAGATAGAATCTAACAGCTGCGGCAGAAGCAACATAGGCACATTTTTCAGACTGTAACCCTCTTAAGCAATTTCACCGCTCATGGTGTGGACTTCATACATCTCTTAGCCAGTTGTTAACTCACAATGAAGGAGTTTCATTATCAGTTGGCCATTAGAGTGCTGTACAACCGGATAAGTGTTGGTTTGATTGCAAAGGCATTCAGTGGGGACAAGATAATTGCTTAGCGTGACTAAGAGCGTACAAATTGGCTCGGAGAGTTCTCTTGGAAAGAGAGGGATGGATGGGCGGATGTAGCGAATGGCGGCAGGAGGGGGTAAAAATAACCTGAGGCTGACAGAAAAGGAAGGCGACCCTTTGAAACTGATGATTTAGCAGACAGTCTCATCTTTTCAGGGAGGCTGGTGAGGGAGGAAACAGAGGGTGGGTTTTGTTTTGGAGACACAGAGGTAATGAAATCAAGCCATCTGGCCCGGATGATCCCCTCGCATGTCGCTGCTCCCATCATTTGAAAGCATTTTACAGATCAAAACTGAGTCGATTCATTATTTCCTTCATGAGAAGTGAGACTTCTCATGGAAGCACTGTCGAGGTATTACTTCTGCTGGCAAAAGAATAAAAGTAAACAAACAATAAAAACGGTTTTAATTAGGGAAGCAGCAGTGTTTGCCAAAAAAACAATTATATTGTGAAGATTTTCTTACACTTTCCTTGTGGTTTGCAGCAACTTTGCAATGACAGTTTTCTTGTTAGCAGCGTGGGAGCTGTGATAGAGTGAGCGGGCACAGAGCGCAGGATGGAGGGAGGGAGAGGAAACCACTTTAGATACGAAAGGATTTCCATTTCCCAGAGACAAGCAGCCTCCCTCTCAGTGTCTCCTGCCCACATCTTGCTCTCTGCTTGTCCCCAACCGTCTCCTTCTGGCCTGTGCCTTTGTGCCCAGGCCAGGAAATCTGAACGCTCAGGAGATTGCATGGGACCTATAGTCATGTTTGTGTGTCCGTCTGTCAGTCTGTCGGGTCTTTTGGCATGGAAAACTACGTGAGATGAGTTAGGAGGGTATATTTTGATGTGTAGAATACAGCATTTCTTTGCTTTTTTCTTACAACTTCATAATTTAGATTATGAGTGAAGCATTAAAATCAATGATAGTGTGAATAAATGCAAAATGTAGTTTTCAAAAAATTATTTCATTAAAAAAACTTAAAAATAAAGGTATTGTAAAATGACCAACTCTATTTGAATAAAATATCTCCATTGTTAAATCTAAAATATAGTTTTAATTTAGCACATTGTTTAATTGATTTCACAGGTCACACACAGCCACAATGTCTTCCAAAAATGTTCATATAAGCAATCACTTCAATGGATCACATCTAATAAAACAAAGTAGGATAAAAGATTTCAAATATGACATATAGACTTACAAGACTACAGAAAACTCTTCAGGAATTAGTGTGTCCGGTTAGATGTGGTGTAAAATTAACGTAGCACATGTCTGTGGTTAAAAACCTCATGCATACAGTTAAACCTAAGAGTATGTAATAGTATATACTCTTAGGGGCCGTGTTGCTTCTTCACGGTCTGAACACCATGTTAGAACCAGGACGTTTGCTCTCTACCAGGGAAAAGGAAATTTCATCAAACCTTCAATCTGATTTATGCTTTGGCATGATCTTAAATAGTTAAAGTTTATAAACCTTCCACTGTGACCAAATTAAAGCAATTTTGCAAAGAAGAGTTGGACAAAATCCACCCAAAGTGGCGTAAAAGTTACATTGTTACTGTAAATGCGTAACGATAGCTTGGCACAAGCACTCGATAGGTTTTGAGGCTCATTACTTTTCCACCTGATCATGTTGCTTGGAACAGGTTCTTTTTCATCTTTCAATCATCAGTATTTTCAGGTAAGACTTCATATTGTGTGCTCTCAGGAAAGGGTAACTCAGGAAAACCAGAAGAAATATGCAAGGGTTTTTGCACTTTTTTTTTATTGGCTGTGCATGTTGAGATCAGATTCGCTGATGTCCATCATCACAGAAGATGAGCATCTGCTCCCAGATTTAGCAAGTGTCCGTCTGGATTAAAGGGCCTTGAGCAAGACAATGAATCTCCAGAAGCTCCTGGGGTCTGTTCTGTTTCTGACACTTGACCCACGACCTCAATAAAGCCACAGACAAAAACCTTTTCATAAGAGAGTGATGAATGGACTTTGAGCAAGCGGTTAACTCGGTTCAAGGCTATTTAGCGCCACCAAACATGTCAGGGAGATGGACACTTAGACATTAAATTTCCTCATAAGAAATATTTATATCACTTGGGTTTATGTGTAACATTTTGTGTCTGACCCAACTAGATCAAGTGCTGTAAAAAGTGCAGCCTTTAGAATAACTTAAAACCTTCAGGGTGAAACTAGATTACATGCCAACATCTACAGTGACTCAATATTTTATTTAGGGAGCATATACCAGACGCCTGAGACATGGATTCAATTTTCTGGAACTGTAATACAGAGAAGGCATTTGATATTGGTATATCACTGTAAACAGAGCTGCTCCCAGAAGTGGTTCCTGGTTACACTGCAGATTAAATCTGCAGCGTCTAGTTTCATGGCCATGAAGTTCATGTGTTGTAATCACTGCTGTGTTTCCAGTCTACCGGCACCTTCAGTTCTGGCTAATGAAAAAGGAACGGCTCACCCGCTGTAGTTACCGCGTTCAGATTATTCAAGGAATACTCAGTGCTAAATACCTCAGTTTTAAAGCTATTCACATCTACCCTGCCTTCTTTAGAGAGATACGTCTTTTAGTATCGGTGAAGCTGAAATTCTAAATGAGATGAGATCAAGCAGACACGTTTTGAATTATCAGACAATGATTTTGCTCTGGCCAGCTGCAACTCAAGGGCAATGAAACAGAGTGTAATAGTTGAATTTCAGGATTATGTTGTGGACTTTTCTATGTTTATCCGAGTCAAACATTTTCCATATCCGTTATTGTGTGTTGTTGTTTCCATTGTTAATACTACTGATTAGTTTCTCATTAGTTTCACTGCCTTGTTAAAAAGCAATTTCTTTTTCAGCTGTGAGCGAATGCAACAAAATGGCTTAAAAGCAGTTTACTGCATTCATTTTATATATTGATGTTTCAGGTGTGAATCCAGAGGAAAAAACTGACTGCAAAAATTGAAGGCTCTTAAAATCAAAAATGCAGTTCAACTATTTGCAAAATATACGTTTTGACACTATATAAATATTTGACTTGTTGTGTAGCATCACTTGAATATGTAATTAGAAGGTTAAACATTTCTTTTTTTTTTTTTTTTTTTTCAAAAATGACTCTAGGACAACCTAACTCAAACAGCTGACCTGAAATATTCATATCTGACTTAAAAATGCTGGTGATAATAAGTAGAGATGTACTGAGCAGAATAAAGAATTAATATATATCTTTTATCTGTCAATTTGCATTTTTTTTCAGGAACTATAATCAGCAGCAAAATTCATTATTTTGATTTCTCTGTTAAAATGAAATTATCTGTGATGTAAAATATGCCTGCATGCTTTATTAAAAAAAATAACAACCCTTTCTTATAAACAACTAAAAGTTACAGACCTGGCTCACCAAGCCTCATCAACAAATATCATGCAATCCCTCAAGTTATGGAACAATCCATAAAAATATTAGACAGCCTCCACATCATGAATAATCAATCACTCATTAGTGGCAACATCACACTGTGTGAGTTGGCTCTGTAGCTTTAAGCATCTTATATTATTAATTATTGTGGTTACCACGCATATTCGATGCAAGCCTTTTGCGTTACCATGGTTGCGTCAGACCTTTACCTTAACCGTGAGATTGTCAAACATTTCCAAATTCAGCATTCTCAGTAACAGGTTGAACTTGGCTCATCAAAAGAATGAAACAGACCATTGTTACCGTTGGTTCTTTTAGCTTCCTGTTTCCTGATGGAGTCTCATAGCTCTGTATGAATAAATAGCTGAAAAGTGCAGTTTCAAAGTGCAGTTTCGTTCCGAGACGTTTGTTTGTTGCACCTTTTCTTACTTAATTTTTCAACACCTATTTTATTCTTAAAAACTCATTTTGTGTGTAAAATAGTCTGATTCTGATCAACAGCAGATTGTATATTAATTAAGCTGCACCTAATTAGAAAGTGGATCCCACATTGGCTCAGTTAGCAACACCTTCACCCTGTTGCCTTTCAGCAAGAATGTCATATCCCAGTATGTGGTTTTTGAACCTTACTTGTTCTTCTATGGGTATTTGTGTCTCTATGCTGCCCAGTGACGGTCTGTCAAACTGGCGTCCTGTCCAGATTGTACCTGACCTCTCACCTTTTGACCTCTAGAGATGGGCATCATCTTGTCCATCAAGGACAAACAGGCATAGGCACCGGATGAACGGATTATTTAGAAAAGAGGTTTAAAGGTTTTCCAGACTTGTAAACAGCTATTCATTGAATCGTGTCTGTTTTTGTTTTAATAGAAACTATAAAGCTTTCCTGCTCTAAATTTTTAATTAGCCATTATTTTTTAATCATTCAGGCATATTCATTTCACTGATTTTCAAGCAGAGAACATTATCCAGGCTACACAGGAATAAATCAGCCTGGCATGCATATTATGTGATGAATCAATCAATTCTCTGTGTTTAAACAGTAACTTATCCATCACAGTAAGAAATGCCAACATTTTCTAAATCTGGTGGAATAAAATAGGAAACATTTTATCAAGGTGATAAATACTGTATGGATTGATATCTTCATAAGACGGGCATTTGTCGCTGCTCTTGCACTAAAATTGATAAATAAGCAGGATTGTAACTCTTGTGCACATAGACCATAGTTTTAAAACTCTTGTTCCCCTTATATCTCTGTATGTGTGCTTGTCTTTACAAGTCGGAGTAAATTGCATATGCATTTTGTATGTTTATGTATCCTCTTTTCTGAGGTTGTGCAACCCTATTTTGGCTAAATTCTGGTTTTCTCATTAGCCAGCGTATAAATATTTGCGTGCGCAGGGCAGATCTTGCTGTGAAAGCAGCTTGCTGCCTTTGAACAATTAAAAAAAGAAGAAAAAAAATCTGCTGCTTATCAGCAAAACAGAGTGCGGCTCCAAATTTGGGAGAAGGAAGAAAGACGGGAGCAGATGTTACGAGTGAAATGTTTGTCTATTGGTGAATGTGCAAGAGAGAATCCCTCATTCTAAGCACATTTTTTTATAAAAAATTGTAGCAAGCTATACTGTAAACATCAGGTTTGCATACTTGTTTTAGGACTCAGCCCAGGCAGAGTCATTGTTGTTTTCGAGTGTTGATGTTTTGCACTCATCCGTGGGGCATGAGTTTCTCGTAATTTGCTCACATTTTCAACACACAAACGCATGCAATCTGTCCGTTACGTTTCAGAGAGACTGAGGACGGCCTGTCTGTTTGTTGACATCTTGTCCCAGCTTTCAGCCATGTGACCTAGTAAAGCAGGACGTGCACTATTTCTGAAAGTGGAGATTTATGAGTGTGTTCGGACCTTTTGTCCTCCAGATCTTCCTGTAGGGCCCAACCCATGTCCCCCGGGCCCCAGCGCTCTAACAGATGCACGGACACTAACAGAGACTAAATAAATAAATAAATAAATAAATAATGCGCTCTGTTTTAAAAAGAAACAAAATAAAAAACAGGAAATATATGAAGTGCAGAAACAGCACAGTGTTCCATGAAACGCAGTCGGATACTGATGTTAGCTAATGACAAAATGTAAATCATATAGCTAAACACTGATAAGGCTGTACAAAAACCCTCCCAAAAAACAGAAACTTGAATTCCCAATCAAACATCTTACGCTAAAATCTAAATCAGCCAGTTTGAAGTTTTCATAAAATATGTGACCTGACTTGATTTTGACCCATTATGTCATTTTACAGCTCGATGAAGACAAAATAGGATCTCTTTCCTAAGCAGAATTGCACTTGCTTGCCAACATATTTGAGAATCCTCTCTGATCCCAGCTTTTTGTTTTTGTTCTTTTTGTTCTGTTTTGTCCTAAAACTACTTGCCTTTCCCATCACTTGTTTCATTTTTTTGTTTCCTTTTTCATTCTTACCTCTCTTTTCTGTGTGCAGGCTATGGCTTTGTGGACTTTGACAGCCCTGCGGCAGCCCAGAAGGCTGTGGCCTCGCTCAAAGCCAGTGGAGTCCAGGCACAGATGGCGAAGGTAAGGTTCATCTCACCTCGTTCCCTCTGGTCTGATGAACTTCTGGGTGTGATGCGTTGTTTTAGTATTTGGAGATTTTGTTAAAACTAAGGAGAGTTTGTGTTTATGGATGTAGAAGACTACCTAAAATATACAATAGAGAATGAACATTTCAGTGATTTTTGGGCTTATTGTATGTTATGGTTACTTATATTGGACTGACTGCCATTCAGTTAAACAGCATACTGTGCAACTGGTGAATTTTGTAATGTATATTTTCTTGTTGACATTATTCAAGAATTTTACAAGACAGTAAAATTAGAAACCATCCTTCATCCTATAGTCTCTTTATTTTTTTTCTCCTATGTACATCAGCTTTCCTATGTAGTATTCCTATTTTTTCAGTTTTAATTAGAAATTAAAACAGAATTTGTATGCCTCTTGAACCTTTCTGCATTTTGGAAAATTTAAATCGAAAACATGTATTTTATTCGGAAGAGAAGCACAAAGTTGTGCCTGTTTCTGAAAAAAAAAAAGAAAAACAACAACAAAAAAAAGTTTGTTCTCAGTCAGATTGGATGAAGAGTATGTGAATATCAGTTTTTAAATATTGCCCCAAATTAGCAATTGTATTCACGCCATGGAAGAAGAACATCTCCACAGCATGGCGCTGTCACCAACGTGTTTCAAAATGGGACTGGTGTCTTCAGTAACACACTCTCTTCTTCCCACTTTTCTGTGAAGATCCAATTTGTGGAAGACTAATGGTTGTTATGTTGGCATATCCTCCCAATGTTGTGGTGGATCTCTGCTTCTTTAATTTCATGTGTGTCATATGCACACAAAAATGCTATTATTTTCCTTCTACTTCACCGTTATGTCCTATTTTGACATTAAAGCTCAATAAAACACACTGAAGTTTATAATCTTAATGAAAAAAATTTAAACGGAGGTGAAAAGACACAATGCAGTGTAAATGGAACTTAAGTTACTTTATTGTTCTTTGCACATAAGACTTAAGCAAACTCCCTAATCTCAAAAGTGGTGGAACTGTTTTCCGGCTGATGGCCGCTGAGCCACAGACATAAAACATTTTTCAAATAAACTCCTATTGAGCAATGTCAGATTTTCTAATGACACCCTCAAAGACAATGAATTTTACCCACAAGTCATTATGGTGTCATTAGTAAGACCGACTCACTCCTTCTAATCATTATGGTCCACTTGAAAATCATCCAGTTATTAAAGAAATATTGAGTCCTAAAGTTTTTTTCAAAAAAATCTGTCAAACACTTCCTGCATAGATATGGTCAAATCTGCCTGCCAGGTCTTCAATGATAGCTTCAAAATACAAAGCTAAGGACTTTCAGACAGCATTAGCTGTGCAGTGGTAGAGGCTGACATGTTGTGAGTTCCTAAAGAGTGAAGAAAAAAGCATAGGTAAGAAATGGATAGATAGATGTGTACCAATAAACATAAATGGGTGGTGTTAAAAAGTTCTTTTTTCTTTTAGGGGTGACTTTTAAGAATTCAAATAGTTGCTACAGTAAAAACAAATTAAAGGAACTATAGAAGTTTTTTTTAAAAGACGTTTTTTCCCCAAAACATCTAGTAGTAACGCAGAGGAGCTGTACATAAGTGGAAGCCTTGTATTGGTGTCGTGATAATATGGATGATTTCCATGCTCTCGCATTATCCCTTGCATTTATACCGCTCCTCTCATTATCCACTGGCACCCAATTTAGGAAGTGGTTAAAATATGACACTGATAAATGGGACGTTCCTTCAGAAAGCATGATGGCTGATGGTTTTTATATCACCACCTGAAGGAAGTTTCAATAGACACTGGAAGAGGTTGGGTAATCCAAGAAAATTAAATTCAGCGTAAATTGTCTGTAACTTTATTGGCGCATACTTCCCTTTCTGAGGCAGAAGAGTACAATTAAGATGGGCCAGTCTTCAGGCAGCTGGAGCATCCCACTGAATTAAACAGCAGCAAACCTCTAGGCCACCTTTGCCATTTCCTTCCATTAAACCTCTTTTCATTAGCCTCCCATCTCTCATTTTGTTCCTAACGGATTTCGGAGCGCGGGCATTAGCAGCAGAGGGGTTGTGATGTGTTTAGTGGGTGTTCTAGGAAGAAGACCCCTACAACGCCTCAGGGATTAGGCTTTCCAGAGAGATGGAATAGAGGGCGAAAAGTCAATTCCAAATGAAATTACACATACTTCTTACTGTGTCACGAGCTAATTATGGAGAAAGCCACTCATTTCCCACCTAGTTTTGTTGCAGTGTGCAGCTAGCTGACTCAAATGCGGCTCCAGCGTGTAGCATTTTGTGTTGGTACGCTAATTGGGTTTCGCCGAATCTTGATTTTAATTAAACTGTGGGGGAAAATGCTTATTATTTCTTTAAATTGTCTTCATTAGACATAGCCTGATGCTGTTGCTTTGGGAAATGTTGAGGAAAAAAATATTAAAAAACTTTAGCTGGGCATTGTGTGGCACGGTGTCAGAGCAGGTCCATCATATTCAGGTTGTAGTCCTTAATCAATGTACTACTTCAGAACTGGGCTCTTTACTGTGTTTTTGGCTTCTCTTTTTGCTCTTTTTCCTGTCATGTTACTAATGAAAAACATCTATTTCACCACAAAATCTAAAGAGAAAAAAAACTCCAATTAACTTGCTGTACCTGTTTTTTATTTAAAACAGAAAACCAAAATCATTCACAGAGCTGCTAGATGATTAGTACAGTCAAACTAATGCTGTCTGCAATTTTTAGCTATTTTTTTATTATTAGTAACTTGCTAATTAGTTGAGTTATCTGCATGGGTTGGATGTCTTCATAGCTGTTCTAATTGTAGCTTACCAGTTTTACAACAAGTTTATCCTAATAGCAGTGATGGATGGCGCTCCTTTACTTTACTCATGATGTCTTATGTTTTTCACGACCAGAAATGTTTCTGACAGAAGAATTTCAGTTTTTTATATGCAATGAAAAATGATTGAAAGTCAAATAACCCAAACAACACAACGGATCAACTGATAAGCCATTCAATTTTTGACATTAGTCAATAAGCATCTTCTTCACTTGTTCAATTTATTCAAACTGGACAAAGGATGAGATTTGTGAAACCTGCAAATACGATCAGGGAGACTGTAAAACAACATACTCTGATACAAACATTTCATGAAGTTCTTTTAGTTCTGGGTTGGTTTGATATTTCCGACTTTGCGACTGGAAATGCTGAACCTGAGCCAAAGGTTCATTCTCAGTCTCAGGAGGTTCTGCTTCTGAGAGAAATCTCTGGACTGTAAAGGTTGTGCTGGAACTGGGGAAACTTTGAGGCTCTAAAAGGCAGGAGGTCATCTTGAGGTAGTTTTCACTGAAGAATGGCCAGATAGTTTATTGACAGATTTAGCCAAATTTAAACAACTGATTCAGTTTCAAATCAGCATCCATAGAGAGTAAGGAACATTTTTGTTGCTGTTTTTACTGTCATTTCACTAAGGAGGTTCTGCCAGGCCGTTTACGTCTTGTTCCCATATACGTTCATATGTGGACACAACATTTAGCACAAATACGTTTTATTTATTCTCCAGTTAAATTTAAGAGTGCTTATTTTTCTTAGATCTTAAAGTTTCAGAATATCATGACGTTTTCCTTCTTGGAATTGTTGGTGTACTGACAACATTTAAGCAAGCAGATCCGTCTTTGAAAAAGGTTTCAGATTTTAAAAGACAAATGACAGGATATAAAGTGCAAGATTTTATTTTATTTTTCTTAACTTATGAAAAGTTCTTTCCTCGTTTAGATTGACCGACAAATAGACTGGACAAATGTGGCATGAAGATGAAGCAGACGGATATGAAATTATATTGGTTTAATGAGTTGTAGGTTATGATAGGAGGGTCAAACTATCAAATTTGTAGAGGTTAAGCCCACACCTAACCCTCGTTAACAATGTGGCTTGCTTCCTGCTGCTTGTCTAAAAAAATAACAACAATTCAAACATGCTTAAAGATGCTTCGTTGCTTATGGAATATTTGCAGCTCTACAGACATTTTCATACATTAAAACATTATCCAAGGACTCCATCATGACAGCATAGCACAGGAGAGAAAAATGGCTTGGTCCTCTCAAATATAGACACCTGATACCTGAATGAAGGTGCCTATGTTTCTAGTGACCTAGAGACTCAATATCTCACACAAAGCAAAAAAAACAATGAGTCTTGTATAACTGATCTAAGAATGTGGGAAAATTACAAGATGGATGGTTGTACAATGTAGTGCTCAAGCTTATTCAGCAATATGAAAAGAATCTATTTGTTGAATAAATAAAATGTGGAATCTTACTGTTGCTTATATAAGTTTAGGTGATTTATTTTTTACTGGGTTTTTTTATTTGTAAATAGCTTCTGCTGTTAACATTTGCATGTCTCTGTTTCTTTTGCTATTTCCTAATTGCTTTTGCCTTTCCATCTTTGATTTAGTTGTTTTACTGCTTCATGCATTGCACTGCTTAAAAGATTAAAGAGCTGCTATTTGCCATAAAACGCTATGCATTCCGAATTTCTTGTCAGTGTTATAAAACCTCTCTAGTGTTTCTAGTATTAAGGGTCCTTAATCATTAGACCCAAGCTGAGTCTTAAATCCCTTTCTACATAAATATACCCATCCTCTGGCAACTATTTGGATACGTGAACACATTTGACCATGCGTCTAAATTTGTCCAAGCTGTTCGTACTGTAAGAACAGCCCCAAAAAAGAAGACAGAGTTTCTTCTCAGGCACCCAGAACTAGTGCAAGTGGAAAAGATGAATTGTGTTCTTGTGGGTGGGTGGGTGTGAGTGAGCGTAAAAGTCATGATTTATTTTACAAATTAGCATATGATCATCTCATCACTCATCATTCTTTTTTTCCCTATTCTGTTGTTCATGCGCAAACTGTTTGATAACTTTTTGAAAACAGCTGCTCTCACACACATATTGTAATGCTTTCATCAACCAAAAAGAAAACTGAAAAGTCTAATTTGATTATAACCACAGTCACTTTTAGCCATTAATACTATCAATTCAGTACAGTTGGATGTTTAACTCAAAACATCCCAGATTTACTGAATAGCTGCCAAATACTGAAGGCTGAATTTATATTGGAGAAAAGACTCACTCAGTTAATGTCCGTCCATGCATTGTCTACCCTCTTATCTTTGAAAGAGACCCATTCAAGTACTGAGCAGAGGAATAGGACAAATCAATGCATGGGTGTGTCATAGCGTTCTTCAACTGAATAGTAAGAGAACTGAAGTTATCGTTTTTGTGGGGTACATTTGTATTAAAAGGAACTATGACGAGTTAGCATGAAGCTTCAGCTATTGCAGCTAGAAACTATTGATCAGGCGCAAAATAAGAATTCTGCTTCCAGCTGGAAGGAGTTTGTTTGTGTGTGCCATTAAAACCGGCATTAGTTATTTTTTTGTGAGCTGAGCTTCAGACATGAGTTGTTATACCGTAATTAAGTAAGTAACTATCAAAAAACAAAGCAAAGCAAAACGAACATCACTCAACTTACGAAAGGCGCAGCCTTGCATAAACGGTCGATAAATTTGCCCAGTTGCCCAACTTTAAAGCATAGTCAAGTTTAAGGAGTATTACTATTATAAATCCTCACAAACCTTTCATTGTCTATGCCCACATGTGTGCACAGACACAAGCCAGCAGGAAACACTGCTGCTTTTCTCTGTGAAATATCTGAAGTTTGTCACCAGAAACACTTAATAATAAATGATGTCATTGCAGTTAGAAAGGGGCAAAAATGTGAGCTGCATTTGTGAATTCATTGATTTGATTATGTTTATTTGCAACACTGGATGCATGGTCATATGCCCTTTTATTTTCTTTAGTATGACCTACTGAAACTGTGGAGTGTAAAGAACAATTAGAAAAATGTTTCCTTTGTTTTGAGCAACATCTTTTTTTAAATTGTTTTGCAGGAACAATAATCTTGCTTTCCTTTGGACATACTTGAGAAAGCACTAAAGGTCCACAGCATCAGATAAATGAAATCCGTTCAAATTCATTTTTATGTTGGGTTGAACTCGAGACATTTTAGAGACTTTTACTGAGGATTGTCTTTGCAAAATTCAGTACATTGGTGAAATGTGAATGTTGTAACTAACCTTTTCTGCAGATTTCATCAGAATTTTTTCAGCCTGTCCAACACTCAGTTCTCCAGATTCAATCACACACAAAAATTTTTTAAAAGCAAATCATTCTCAAAGAAAGATGCTGCCATCCACACATTTGACTAGAGGGATAGTAATAATGAGGACTCATACTGAGATATGAGGTGAACCACTTTAATACTGTGGGAGCTAGTTTGGTTAATCAGTCAAAAACCTAGAACAAAGCTGTTGCTAGTTGAATACAAATATGTAGATCTACCCTAATATCACAATTCTCTCAAATGTTTGCAATTTTGCTCATATTTATATTAGTACAACAATCGATCATATTGATTCTGATAAGCTTCTCTTTAAGATGTCAGGTACTTTTGCATTGCAGTGTTGTCTGAATCTTAATAATAGAAAAAAAAATGAAAACAAACTTCCGTTGACTTCATTTGGAGATCCTTCACTAAGTTGATTTGAGATGAGAGTTGTCTAAAAGATGTTAAAACATTTGAAAGGATGCATCAGCCATATACTTTCCTCAGACAATCGAGGACATTTGAAATGAGATTAAAACGATAAACAAATAAACACAAAAATCTATGTGGTTTATAAGAAATCATGTGAGATATGTAAGAGATAACTGCTGCCTGAGTGGCTGGGGGGGAAAAAGGCTGTTTACCTCTCTGTAAGCAGGCTGAAAATTCATGTGGCAACTTCAAAGTGAACCACAATTAGAGTGACTTCCTGACAGGACCCATGAATTAATTAGAAGTCAGCCAATGCAAGATTAGACCTGCATGTGTTCAGATCTGTTTGTGGTGAGAAACCTTTACCCACTAAACTCTGCTTCTTGTCCTGACATCTTCTCTGTGGCAGGTGTGTGTCTTGGTTGTGAAATAAAAAGGGACGAGAAGAAAATTGAGTGAGACAAGGCGGTGGGGTAAAAGAAAAATTGTGTGTATGTGTGTGTGAGTGTGTATCCTGTAGTCACAAGTCTTCTTGGTAATTACTGTTGACCTGAAAGATGATTGCTGCTACAGCTGAACTCTGTTTCTTCTCTACCAGCTCACTCAGAGTTAGTTTTTATGTCTGCTTGTCTTCCTTCCTACTGTCTCTTTGCGTTAGTTACCCTTGCAATAAGTTCAGTCTAAGACTTATATTTAAATCTTAGGGTTTTCTTTTTCCTTTACTTCCTATAGTAGTTCTAGTTAATTTAGTTTTAGATTTTATTTTTCCTATTCTCTTTGTGTTTTCACTCTTTATCCTAAGAGTGAAAACACTTGTTTTATTCTTTGGATTAGGCAAAGAATAAAACAAGGAATATGTTGTGATATGTGTGACATGAATGTGAAATTCTGCAAAAGCAAACACAGGGAAATTGATCCGTAGTGAGAATGTTTGGGTTTTAGTTCAGTTCAACTCGGGTAGTTACTTGTTATTCCTCAAAAAAAGCTTATAATATCTACAAAGCTTATAATATCTCTCACTATCTCTCTGTCTCTGTGTGTGTGTACAATAACATGACCACAGGGCCAAGGTCACTATGTTAATTAGAGAGACGGTGCCACTAGCAGTGACACTTCACACCTCCCTCCTTTAGTCTCTCCATTTCTTCTTCTCCCCTCCATTTTGTCCTTGACTACTCCTGTCTTTTTCTGCACATCTGATGCGTCTATTTTTTTGTTTTTCGCATTCTCCTCTTTCCCTTTCTATCCTTTTTTGTCTAACCCCCTCGGATCCCCTGATTTAATACATAAAGATACCATATAAATGTCACCTGTAATTCAAAAACTTATACTCAGTAGTTTTCTGTAGTGCTAGGCTAATATTTGCTATTTGTTTTGATATGCCTCCTTGATAATGCAGTTCATTACAAGTTCCAGGTTTCAGTAAATTGTGTGCTGTGGATACTGATGGGGAAAAAATGTTGTCACGTTGCCATATTTATCCACAGTTGACTATATGGTTTAACTTTATTTTAGCCGATTTCAAAGGTCTTTATGAGCATCTAAGCGTCTAAGATGGTGTAAAAAAGCCACAACTACTCAATACAAAATAATGGGTGAAATGACCCCCTTCTCAAAAGGAATGGTATGAAATTAAAGGGATTAAAAGAATGTGTTGCTAATATTTTCATCTTTATTAATGGTCTATCTCTTTATTAATGATCTGATTTATCTCCTATATTGTGTTACAATCAGTCAAGAAAACATTTTCTTCTACTTGGCGGGAAAACAGTGAAGAATAGCAACACTAGGTCATAAATTGTAGCTGTCTTTTCTCACTGCCTAATTCCTTCATCTTTCTCCAAATTATTATCCCCCGCCCACGGGCAGCAAAAGACAAATGCACCCGTACGCTCACAGTACGGGGCTGCTAATGCAAGGTTAATGCAATTGTAGTGCAGTTGATGGTAGTGCATGTTTAGGCCAGATCAGATTTAATTCAGTCTTGTTTCTGTCATGTACGATCTCTCCGTCTCCTCTTACATCTCAGCCCCTCTTCATACCAGCTTTTCTTTTGGGCAGCAACATGGATTGTCCAGTTCTCAAAAACACACAGGGAATCAGAGGGGACAGAGAAAATTCAGCTAAAAACGTGCAGCTTTGTGTATTTTCTTGAAATTATTCACATGAATAATTTCAGGTTTCAAGCTTGAGTCTCCCGGATAACAAGGCGGCAATTTTATATCCATTTTTATATCCATTCTGACTAGTTTTCCTGTGACAAGACTTGGGTCTTTTTTGTTTAACTTGCTTGTGTAAGAGAAAGATGTGTTGTGCTTTAATTGAAAAACTTTAAATACGCAAAAAATTGTGGATGTGTTTGAGTCAAGTGAAGGATTTGTAAATTGTTTAGAAGAACAAGTAGGTGGATCTCAAAGTAAAAAAAAAAAGAGTTTCCAAATTGTTCTCAAGTTCTACAAATGGACTGCTGCTCTTACTATATTGTTCAGTATTACTTTCAGAAATACAAGACACTCTCATTTTTTTCCCTATTTTCCTACCTAGGTGACTTTTTTAATGACTGTCAACTGGTTTCTCTACTGCAGTTTCTGTCCTAATTTTGGAAAAACCAATGACTTCTGCAAGACAAGAAGAAAGAAAGTTCAACACAATGTGAGTTAGAAACTATGCATGGGGTGTAAGAACCAATAAAGAAAGACAAGAGATACCAGAGCTGCCATAAACTTATGAAGTTCAAATACAATTAACTTTCAGTCACTACAACTTAACATATGAACACTTAAAACAGGAACAGCAATATATTTTTAAAAAATATTAGAAGTGAATGGCTAATCATATACCTCTTGACTTATTTATGGTCATTTTAAACTACATTTGTCAAAAGCCTCATATTTCATTAAATATGTCTGGAGTTCTTGCACATGTCCTTGCAGTTTTAGTTTCCCCTGAGTTCCACAGAAAGAAGGAAGCAAAAACTGGCACACATGGCTACGATTGCAGGAATAGGGAGTATACGGCTGGAGTGCACATAGAAGCATTGCAGGGTTTGATTCTGTACAGATCTATAAGTACGGAGATAACTGGAAAGCACTTTAAAGAGGCTATCCTCACATTCTATCTCTCGGTGGAATTAGCCTTTCAGTGTAGCACCGAAGCAGCCGAGGATACACAGAGAGATTGATCGAGCGAAAGCTCAGTCCAAACCATAGCATGTGGGGTTAGAGGGAGATCAACAGAATGTGGAGTGGTCAGCCTTAGATGGAGAATTACAGAGTGATAAAGGAGAAGGAGGAAAGACATAAAGTAAGTAAAAATGACCTAATTAAAGAAGAAGTTGGAGAAAGAAAGAGGAAAAAAAAGCGACGTTTGTCTCAGGCACATATTTAGGCATATATGCACAGTGCCTTGCGAAAGTTGTTCACACCACTTGACCTTTTATACACTCTGTCTCGCTTCAGTTGCGAGCTTGAATACATTTTCCTGGCTTTTATATCCCACACCAACAAAAAGTAGCACGTAATAGTGAAGTGCAAAGAAAATAAGATGTTTAAAAAAGAAATAAATTGAAAAGTGTGGTTAGTTTTTGAATTTGTTCTTGTTTGCTCTGAAGCCCCTGCATAAAATAATTGGCAATGAAGTGTCTTCAGAAGTTAATTAATTTTTTCAGTGGCTTTCATAGTCTTTTTTAAGGTGCAGGTGCTCAAGCTGGGGAAAAAAAGGCTATTTTGTTTGGCACATGGAACCGCCGACTCCCTTCACAGTGTGAGATTTATTATAGACACAACATGAATGCCCTTATTTTAAATCAATAGCAATACGCTGTGTGATGCAGATGTTTAATAGTATCCACCAGGGGGAAAAATCTACTCAAACCAAGAATGCACTTTAAGCAGCCAACCTTTAAACTCTAGGTTCATTTTTGTCCAGGCCTGTTTCATTAGTCGATTGCTTTAGGATGATTCTGTTGAACTATATATAAAATAGTGTCAAAATTTCATTGGTTATTTTTTTTAACAAAGGGTTAACCAACATGTGTTTACAATCAAAGGTACATTGGAACCTTTTATTTCAAAGACATTTCATACATTAGAGTGGCTGCATCTAGCACCGGTCCTAAATTAAATTGAGAATGCGTGGCTAGACTTAAAAATCAATGTTTATAGACATCTATCTAACATTGCTCCTTAACAAATAAGAGGACTAGACTTAAGAAATGACTCAGTTTATATTCCACCATCCAGTAAGGTGGAATATAAACAGACACCACTCTTTCCAGATATTTATTTGCTAAAAAAAAAGACACTGGGAAAAAAAAGGTGAAACATTTGGTATATTAATCCTTCAGCAAGTCTTTGCAATTAAGCATAGCAAGGCAGGCCAAATAACTTACCTTCAGAAGGAAACATTATATCCTTTCACAACCACCATTGTTCTTGGTGGCTGAAAGTGTGTTTGTAGTTCATCACTGAACAGACAGCAGAATCAGCTCCATTCACATTCCGACAGCATAATTCAGCCATCATTCAAACTTTGTGGACAGCAGCAGCAGAAGAACAGCTCCTCCAGACAGAGTCTTTGGACTGGAATATCACAAATCAAATGCTGCAACCTTTTAGGATGTCTGAGTCTGCCCATGCACACTGAAAACCAATGAAGATTTCCCTCACATTGCCTTTCAATCTCACCGCTCTCCGTCGTCACAGCTCTTTCCATATTATTATATTCTTTCTTTCATCCAGATATCTCCATTGTACCGGTTGCTCATGAACTGTGTCTTTGGTATCTGGCCTTGGGGTCAGCTTGGGTCTTTAAGTATACTGGGGGGAGAAAAAAATAGAAAAACGGTGGTGCAGGCAGTGCCGGTGGCTCCTAACAGCATTTACTCAAATGAAAGTGGCTCTGGGGAGAGTAATTGCACCTGCATGGAAGAAATGCAATGAGTTTCTACATCAGCTCTGGGTGCTGTTACTTTGTTTTGATGGTTATTTATCAAGAGCAATTGCACTAAAATGTGTGGGGGATTTTCAGCTTCGAGAAAGGACCAGATGTATGCATTTTGGATGGTGGTAATAACAGATACATTTTCATCTTTTCAAGTTAAGACAGATTCAAATTACAGTTTTTCAGAGTTTCTCTTTTTGAAAGAGAATTCTCTTTTTAAATTCGACAATTTTTTTTCCTCCATGAAATCGCTGCGCCTACAAGCTTTGATTAATTAATCCGACTGTTTTCCAAAACAAAGATCGTGTTGAAAGAGGAATTATTTCTTCTACACAATCTACAAATCCTTCACTTGACTCAAAGGCATCCACAATTTTTGGTGTATTTGAAGTTTGTGTTGTGCTTTCTATTAAAGCTTTCTATTAAACCGCAACAGTTGTGCTCTCTCTTAAAGCACAACAACTTTTAATAGAATAAAAAAAACTCTAGGCTTTTGTAAAATATATATATCTATCTTGAATTGAAAAGCCCATGAATAATCAAGACTTACACTCTGCTAGCTTGTCGTCTAAATGCCTTTATCTCAGCTGGTACCTTCGTCCATCCAGGAAGCTGCCACAGCCAAACGAAACGCCAGACCAGGTGAAGCTTCTCTTCATGAGTAAAAAACCAACAATGCTCTCTAAAATAACTTGAAAGTTAAAATTATTCTGCTAAACCACAGTTCAAACCCAATGTCTGCTTTTCATTGGTTAATTTTCAGTAAATATTTACTTGTTTTTACTTTCGTTAGTATCAAGTTATTTCAGTGACCATTGTGGACTTTTCATTCATTAACAGAAGCTTCCCAACAATTTTATCCGTGTCTGTGTCTCTGTGTCAGGATCTTGGGTGGTTTTTGGTTTTTTCCCTCCCTGGTTTTATAGTTTTGATGATTTGTTAGCTGTGTCTTGTCTCAGATATTATTGATGGTCTTATGTTTCAGTTTTACTTTGGATTAGTCCGTTCTTAGTTATTTTAGTTAGATTACGTTTCTTTCCTGCATTTACTTATTCTTGGTTACTGTTAGATTCATGTTCCTGCTCCCCTGTCACTGTTTCCCCTCCTTGCTCACCATGAATCTCATGAGTTTTAAACGTTGCTTATTTACATGTTGGTGGATTTTACAAACCTTTGACAGAGCCTCATGACTTTGCAAATGAGAAACTGTTCTTTGTCAAATAAATGCATAGAGCGTCAGTCTTGAACCGTCCTTGGCAGAGGATACAATGGTAATTAAACTGCAGTTTCCTTAGTGGTCTTCCATAGAGACCATCTAATTTTGGATGGTGAATATACGTGTATTTGGAGCAGGGAAAATGGTTTGTGCCTGTGTTCACATCATTTAGATGGAATAGCTTTACTTCCATGTTTCTATGTGTGCTTTTGCTCAGCTTAATGTGTGAGTGTGACCACCCTTTAGTATTCAAGGACTCAAAAAGGTTTTCTCTTCCTAAAAGCAAATAGTCTTTGTACAACAGACTGTCAAATGGCCCCACTGTGGCCTTGTGCTGACATCTAAAGATCATAAAGGAACCTGGTCTCTCTCATCTGATTACCACAACAATACACACCCACAAGGACATTTTCAAAGAGCTTGTATTCAGGCAAAGAACTTTAAAACACTTCACATTGCACAACAAGCTGCTGGAGCTGTAGAAAAGAGTGGGATGCTAAACCAGAGGTCACAGTTTGAACTCGCACACTTGAGCTTGAAAGGACTGTTTGATTAGCTGTTTGTTCAAAGAGTTTGAAAAGTTTAAAGACGGCTTTCTATGCCAAACACCAGACAGTGAAAATGCGTACGTCAGCAAATATGCATCAAATTTCCATCACAATTTAGTGCTCAGCCAAACAAAAGTTCATCCATCCATGGAAACTCTTTCCAAATTATTTTTGCAGGTCCCAACATATCCCCAACCAGAAGGGACTTATGGAGCCACCCTGTATCTCTTAGATTGAGCCCAGCAAACTTGAACTTATCGCCACCATTATCAACATTATACAAGGCTTAATTCGGTCTATCCTGATTTAACTTTAAAAATGTTGTGAAACTGTTGTAAAAATTTTGTTTATTCATTTATTTTTGTTGCCATGATAGCGAGGCGATAGCTTTTTGAGCTAACCTAATAAACACAGAATGATGTATTGGTTGTCAGGAGAAAAAGACAACCTATTAACCACTGCAGTTCTACCCTTTTGTTTTTATTATTATTATTATTTTATGACACTGAGGATACAGACTGGGATGCTTCATTTCGTCTACTATGGTTATTATATTTTTCATCCTTCCTTTGTTTCACATATATATTGTGAAAATACTGTATTGGGGGAAACTAATGTCACTATTGGATAGTAAAGACTTCCACTATCAACACATTTTAATTCATAGACTAACAATTTCCAGAGCAAGAACCTACTCCAACGCATTTGGCTGAGATTCATCATAACTTGGGAAACAGGGATATGTTGTGGCACAGAGCTGAAATAGAACACAGGAACATTTCTGTAACTGTAAAATGCCAATGCACTTCCTAGATTTGGTTGCCCTGCCCAAAGTGAGCAAATCAAATGTCACTTAAAATATGACCCAAAATTGCTGAAAACTGAATGTTGAAGCCTAAAACTTGAAAGACAAAAATAAATAAAAATTATTATTGGGCTTTCAAAAACGAAACAGAGACAAGTGGACCTTCACCTGGATATGTATGTGTGTGTTAAATATTTATGTACTTCATCCAGAAATCCCATGTTAGGATAATGGATTATACAAAAGTCACATTCAAAAGAGAGGTAACATCAAGGTGATGATTAACCAACCGGACACTGCAGATGAAGAAAGAGGAGGCAAGAAGGCAGGTGTGATTTACAAACTAATCCCAAAGAACAAGCAAAAAATCCCAAAGAATCCCAACAGGAAAGGAGAAAGTTGTGTCAATTGATACATTTTAATCTGTGATCCTCAGAAGTGGTTTCTGGAGATTCTAATCAACTTTTTCCAGCACAGTCCTTTTGAAAGCTAACATGCTGTATTAAATTCCAGGTTGAAACCATCAAATGAACTCAGACAAGTGAGAAAATTTATTCTTTTTTACAACTTTTGATTTGATTTAACATGATTTTGTAAATTATGATAATTTAATGCAAAGTTGGCATTTTTAATGGACTTTCAATGCAACATTTAGAGCAACTTTGCATTAAAAGTGTCATTATTTACCGAATCACACTTAATTTAAACTGTCATAAACATTCATAAAGACTTCTTTATGTTCATGACAGTGTCATGTCAGTCTTATACACCCCTTCAAACCACACTTTTTTAATGACTATTTGTGATGTATTTTTTACGCCACAAGAATCTGAAATTCTAACAGATGTTTGATATAAACATGATATAAAAATCCATGGAAAATGCAGGATGTCTTTCCCATTTGTCACTTTTGTCCTAATTGTTTTCTGTCTTTAAACTTCTCCGTCATACTTGTTTTTCCCTGGCTGTTCTCCCCTCTTTCAGTCTTTATCTCTCTTTGTCAGTCTCACTAACCCAACCCATTCCCCAGAGGTTAATCCCTTTGGTTTCAAATAGAGATAACCATGGCAACAGGCCACAGTTTTCAAGCTTTGGCTCCATCAAACAGCAGCATTGATCAGAATGAAACAGTGTCAGGCAAATGCAAAAAACACACAACAGCCAGATGTATATCCACATTTGTGCATTTGTGACTTTTTGCATTAGAGAGAGAAACGTCTCTTCACTTGATATTTTAAATAAATAATTACAAAGTGTTTTGGTTTTTTTAATAATACAAAGGTTCCTGCTTTAACCTTTTGTGTGTTACTAGTACACCCATAAATCTGATGCACAAGCAACAAGCAAAACAACAGTGAGGGATGACAAATATGCTTTCCTTGGCCCACTGGGTGCTAATTTTGGCTTCAAAAGACCAATTAACTGGACGCTGGAAACGACTTGTTGTTTGCAAGTTGTGCAAAAAGCATTTGGGCTATCAGGCCTGAAATACCACATCGATGCAAAACACATTTCATCAATCACAAAATGCTAACGTCAGCGTCCATATTTCTAAAAAGTGTATTTTCAAAGAAGTTACATTAATGATAAGGAGATCCTGAAACACCTGAAAACTGAATAAGTATAAAAGCACTTTGCACCAATCTGATGGTTGAATAAACTAAACAACAGATTAAAAACAGTGTCCACGTTGTTAAGCTAATATGTCCGCACTTTCCTATTTTCCACACAGAAGCAGAATAGCTAGAGTGTTGTGGTATTTCAATTTACTTTTTGGTGATATTTAAACTTTAGATACAGATTGCTGCCTTTAGAGCATTTCTCGCCAAGCAAACACCAATGGTGTACATTGCTTCATAAAAAAATAATGGTGGAGTGTTTTGGATATGAAAATTATATCACTAATTTCCATTGCCTTAAAAACCTTTTGAATTTTGCAGTCCCAAAACCCCAAAATGACTTCTCTCTTGAGAACTGAGAACTTTGTTATTACTATGCGCTTTCAAAAGTTGTGGTTTTCTTTCATGTGTTCCCTGTCTTTCATTTCCCCCAAGATTTATTTGTGGACAAACCATTGGCAAAGAACAGAAATCAACTCTTTCTTAATGTTTCCTCTAGAAGCACTTTTATTAATTTTCTCTTTTGCATCCAAGGAGACTTTACCTCTGTGATAATCCAGCGACGGGGCAAGCCTCTTGGTTTATTGCATTTGTGTAATGAAATCTTCTGACACAAACAGCCAGTCAAGAAGCAATTTATTGAAAGGGGAGGAGATGGAAGGGATTTAAAAGGCCGTCTGTGAATCAGTTTAGGAGCTGAATTTAACTCACTTTCAATCTGTTCAATTCTTCTGAGCTGGGGTTGCGAGGGGAACATTGTGGAAAATATCAGTCTGACCTTAGAAGTAAATTCTGAGTGCGCCCTTGACAACCTGCCACTATTATCGGCATCAGAAGCCGTCACGTCATGTTTAGCTGCTTTTATCCATCCATCCATTTTTTTCCTAAAGTTGTAGATACACACCATGGCGTCTCTAAGATGTCTTGCTATGTAGCGTGTGCTTAAAAATGAGTACATTTCAATTTCCACCTATCCACTGCTTCCCCTTTCATAACTGCATCCTTCATCATCTTCAGCAAGTACAATATGTCTCATAAAGGCGAGTGTTGGATTTTTATGCATGTTTATACGCTTGTCTCTGTATAACTGCCATCATTAATAAGTCTTTGTGAACTGCTGTGCAACGGTTTTTACTGTAACAATGCACACAACCACACAGATGCAGCTCTCTCTTCGGAACAGGTTAACGGGGGGTGTGTGCCTGTGCCACCAGAAGCAGATACTGCTCCCCTTCTTGCTCCCAGGCCCCATAAATCATTTAGAACGAGGCTAGCCCTGAAGCAGTCTACCCAGGCAGACACTGTGACATCAGACTGAGGAGGCCTTGAATGACACCGAGACACATTTATCAAACACACGACAGATTTGTTTCAAAATCTCTTCCTTTGAACATTAAGTTTCGTCATTTTCTTAATCTCCTTCTTCCGCCTCCAAATTTGTGTGTAGTGGACACTCGTGTTAAGTCCTCATACAGACAGACTTTATTGCTGTTTGTTTTATATTCTATTCAGCATTTCACTGAAAAGTTGCACTGTTTTGACTTTTTTACAAGTCTTTACGAATTTCACATTTTATTTTCTACTACTGCCTGTTTTACGTCCAAAGAAAATTGCATGGGAAAAGACAGTATAAGGCTTTTATTCTGTTGTTTTTGTTGACTAATTGACTGCTCTGCTGCACTTATGCCACCTCATTCTACGTTTACCGTGTCACCACAAGGAACCACCAAAAAGCAGCACATGCTGACTCAAAACAAATAAAAATTCACGTCTTTTTAATGGCAGGTGTATTATAAAATTGCTTTCTGTGTGTGTATGTGGTTTCAACTGACCTATATACAGAGGAAACATATTTACATGCATTGTGTGAGAACACATAAGCTTTTTCTCCTCGCTTTGTGTAATTCAATTTTTTGTAATTTGCCATTAAGGATTACAGAAGTCATTTCCATTCACTAATTGCCATAATAAAAAGCTGATTTTTTTTTAGACCTTGAGTCTCAATGAATTCTCCAGTGTTAATAAAAGTGGGATAATTCATCTTTTACAATTTGTTGCTTTGCTTATGACTGGTAAAAACACTTTGAGTATTAATTTTTCTTTTTAAGCACAAGTAATCACACAGATTTCTATCCTTTTTGGATGTGATCTATGCTGCAGTTTGAATGTAATTTCTTTTTCTGTTTTATCTGCTTTTATATGGTGTTTTCTCCCATTTCTTAAAAGAGTAAAACTGAAAACAGCTCCACTCTCTATCCTCTCCACTCCACCTCTCCAACCTCGCCGATATGATTTCACTCTTGTGGACAAAACGAGTTAGGAAAGCAACGTTTTACATGCAAGTATCCACGACTGTAGCAAACCTAAACCTCTGTATGAACAACGATAAACACAGAAGCATCAAAGACATGAGAAATGCTTCCATGTTTTGCCTGTTACATCCTATTTGAATCGGTTGATAGCACCAATACAAAATAGTTTGAACTCATTTGTTAACGCAGTTCATTTTTTAACTTTTAATTAATCGTGATTAACTCACAGCAGCCCTGTGATTAATCAGATTTTTAAAAAAATTATATATATGATAATCATAACACATTTTATTTAAAGCGCCTTTTAAAACCCTTGAGGACACTGTACAAAGAAGAGAAAATCAGCATAATAAATGATCAGAAACTTACATGCGTCAAACACTACAGAGAATATGCAGATTTGAAAAGATGAGTTTTGAGGCAGTTTTTAGACTGAGGAAGGGAATCAATGCTAAGGTGGCAGAAAAAATTCAAGAGCTGGGGGAGGCAGAGAAAGAGAAGACTGTGGTTTCCATGGTGCTGAGATGAGCAGAGGGGACAGAGGTCAATGGAGGTGAAGGACCAGGAGGCCATGTGACGAGTGAGATGGGGCCGGACGGTGGTGGACGGGCTTGAAAGTAAGGAGGAATAGTAACAGTGTAATTGTTACTGAATGGGAAAAAAATAATGTGAAGGATGGAAGGAAGGAGCGGGTTTGATTGGTGATACAGGCGGCAAAGTTCTGACTAGTTGAGGTTCGCTGAGAGATATACAATATAGAAACATCTAAAAAAAAGAATATTGGTTAAAAGTGCAATATTTCTTGACACTCATCTCAGAAAGTGAAATTCGGAAATTCGTATATTTTAACCTTTTATTTCTTGTTATTTCAATTAACCCCAAACCCCAAATTTCAGTGTCTCAGAAAATCAGAATACTGTGAAAACGGTCATTATTGAAAACTCATGGTGTCAAACCCTCATCAGCTAATTAACTTAAAACGCCTGTAGAGGTTTCCTGAGCCTTTAAACAGTCTCTCACTCTGGGTCAGTAGGCTACTACACCATGATGAAGACTGTTAACTTGACAGATGTCCAGAAGACATGTCATCGACAACCTTCACAGGGAAGGTAAGCTGGCTGTTCACAGAGTTCTGTACATGAACAGAAAATTGAGTGGAAGGAAGTAGTGTGGTAGGAAAAGGTGCATTAGTGAAATTCATTGCAGAATTTTGAGAGACACTCAATTTTGGGATTTCTTTACTTGTAAGCCACAATCATTAAAATATATTTTTTTAAAAATAAAAGCTTTAAATAAAAGCTTGATTTTTTGAATCAATCTTAATGGAATTATCTTTTACACAAAATTATAATCATGAAATTTAAGGAATATGCAATGCATAACAAGAATATATATAACAACATACTGTACAGTAAGGGCAAAATTTCAACATAAACACTGCATGTATTTTAATATATTTATAGACACACTTGAAGATATGCTGGAGGGGAACTCTAAGCGCATCTTGGAACTGCTGTGCTGTAAGATATGTAGCAGTCATGATCTGCATTAGAATAAGCCTGTGTGTCTGTGTGTGTCTCTGTCTCAAAGATCATCCGTCTGCATTCCAGGTAATTAGACTAGCCAGCAGCTGAGTCCCATTAGCCTTGATTACAGCATTCAGTACTAAGGGAGAGGAGAGAGAGTGAGTGTGTGTATGTATGTGTGTGTATACAGGCTGCAGTTTTAAGACTTTAAGAAGGGATGTTTGTGTGTGGAATGTTGATGCATAGTTGCGTTGCCATGTCACGTGCTTTCCGAGATGTTTCTGAAGAGTTAGCAAATGTTCAAAGTGAGAGGCAAAGAGGCTGTTGTTTCAAGTTATGCTATGCGGAGGGAGGTATTGAAATATTGGATCCGTTCGATCATCAGTTATGGAAATGGGATTAAGTTAGGGAGCAAAGATTTTTGTGATTTGGTTAAAAGGGTAGTTCACAGAGGAGGGGAATGTCTTTCCTGGTTTCTCAGAGAACTTGAGGATATTTCATTGGATTCTTGACAAGAACATTTGGGGCTTTGGCTCCGTTTCTGCATTCCTATAAGATTACTAGATGCCTATTTAGGAACTGATATCCATTGTGCATCCTGCTATTGTAAGAACCTTCGTAAATATCCGTTTTCTAAAGCTAAGCAGAAAAATTGGCAGATGACCAGAAATAAGACAGCAGTCTGTTTTATAACCTGTAATTGACTAATTAAAAACCTTGACCTGTGTTAAAGACCCTTAAGATTAAAAGTGATGACCTTTTTGGATCATTCTTGAAATTTCTGGGATTCTGCAATTTTTTCTGAATTTTACCTCAGTAAGATCAAAGTTATTCATAAGACACCTTAAGATAACTCCTAAAAGTGACGGATTGGGGTTACTGAAGAGGATTTTTAGCGAGCCTAAGAGTGTGCTAACTAGGGAATATAGGGCAAAGACCTATAGGAGAGATATTCTTTGTAAAACTTATAGTGCAGCAGGCAATGTGTTTGAATTTTGTGTTCTTTGCTTCCCCGTTTTATGTGGGTTGTTTCGCCTAATCAAACAACTTTATACAAGCACGTAACCACAGCGAATTGCTGACAGCTGAGTTTCCACGTTAATGTCAAGTCGATGACATAGTCAAAGTCTCAGCATGACAAGAAGCCGAGACAAATCAAAACCGTGATGAGGATGTAAATACGGCACAATCAAATGTGATGATGCCGTCTGGCAGTTATTGTAATTTTGTCATTGTCATGACACAATTTTTAAAAATCCAGTTTAGATTGTGTGATTGGTTAATTTCTGTCAATTGCCTTGTTTACTTGTTTTTTTTAATGCCTTTTGTTTTGCGTATGAACCCCTGGAAAACGGCATCTCCTCGCTCAGAGTTGCTCTCAGCAGCTGACTGGGAGCAATATTTAGGCTAAGATTGGAACTCTGTAACAGGACTCAGTATATGGTGCTTTTTTCCCCTCTAAGTGAACATACTCTAAATAAGCAGGTGATGCTGACAACAACACTCTTTAGTATGGACGTTGTCACTGAGGGGAAAGAAAACGACTCATGTTTTCATTATCAGAGATATGTTTCACAGTAAAGCTTGAAGACTCCAAAAAGTTACACAAAACTTCTAGGAAGGAATCTGTATGGGAAACTAGCTATTTCTTCTGTGCATAATTAAATAAAAATGGACAGTTTTTTTAATCATCAACAAAAGCAAACAATTAAAAAGAGGTAAGTATGTATTGCACAGTGAAAACTAAAATCTTAGAGTCGCCATTGATCATCTACACATATCTCACTGATGCCCTCAAAGAACTCATTCACCATTCTGAACTTTTTTTTTTGTTTAAAATGTTTTAGTTTTTTTTTTATCTTTCTACATATAAAGCGAGACAGAGGTTAGCTTGACCACATTCCCACAAGAAAACTACACCATTTCTGCTTGGTTTGCTTGTGTGGTGACTTTGAACACTAAACAAGTGCAACAACAACAGAACGTATAATTACAATCAGGCCTGGTTGTTGTCTAATCTATGCATCAATCAACACTGACACAACACAATACAGCAGTCATTTTTTATTTCAAATCGCAACCAAAGAAGATTGGATTGCGTAACTTTCTTGACCTGCTGATTTGTATTCAGCGGAGGGAACATTTATTTAATTCACCTGTGCAGGGCTGCTTTGTCTGCATGTCGTCCTCCACACTCTCTTCATTTTTCTCTGGACGTGTATCTCTCTCTTCCCTCTGTATCTGCATCTGACCCCCTTGGATGGTTTCAGCATCTCAGGATGCAGTGATTGATTCCTTCTCTGGACACCTGGAAGACAAACAGCCAGCAGACTGGTTTGCAGCAAGGACTTATGTGATAAATTACTGGCCTTTTAATACACACCAAAGACAACATGAGGGGAAGACGAGAAGGGAAGAAGCTGTGTTGAAACTGTTGAGCTGAAAGAAATAGACGATGGTGTTAAAAGAAAGGGAACATTGTTGCTATATACAGTAAAAACTCTGTGTGTAGTCAGTCACCTGTTCTCTGGACATTATGTGCTACTATAAAAGACTCGTGCAAAGTTTGAGCGCAAAGCATTTGTAGCCTGAGGCTGAAAAATTGAATTCACCGGTTGAACGTTGCCTCCTATTTGGTCAACAGCAGCAACACTTTTCATTCACAACTGGTGAGTGTGATTGAAAAAGTATTTATAGTGTATATTTGGCAACATTAAAATCAATAAAATGTTCTAGCATTAACTTCCTACACCTTTGATACTGAAATATGTGATCTCAAGCTAGGTATCGTAGTTTTTTGGTTTTGTTGAAAAACTGTCTTCAATGTTTGTACCAAATCAATATTGACAAAAATATGCATGAAGTGTATCCTGCACAGTAGTGAACCATGGTTTACACTTTTGTCGTGTAATCCCCAAAAATAAATAAATAAAATTAAAAAAAAATGTAAAAGAAATTTGCCAGCTTTAACAGATTAACATGATGAAAAAAGTTGCTTTTTTTCTCTCTTTTTTTAAGCTTTAGGGAAAATGTCTTTACATAAATCAAATCATTGTATACAAGAATTGTTTGGTCTAACATCTAAATACATGTGAAAAAGGCTTGAGTCTAAGCCAACAATACAGAAAGCACATAAACAAACCAGCAGCCTTTCACGTTAGCAGAAAAATGAGCAGCGGTTGAAACAAGAGTCTATTAAATCCAAACCATGTTGTAATAAAAACCACTCAGTTTAGGCTGCTCAGGAACAAAACAAGCATTGCACATTAAATTACCAGAAACTTTGTCGGTTGTGAAAGCATGCTGATTACGATCCAAAACAAACAATGCAATTAGTTCTGACATAACGGTTAAAGGAAAAGAACAAAACAAACACAACAATCAAATAAATCACCATTTGATCACAAATCAAACTGATAATCATGACGTGAAGTCATAAAGTCAATAGTTTCATTTCATATGGGATCACTATCTGATCTTCTAATCTACAAGATCCTCCTCAGTGTTGGAGTTTTAACTCCACATGTTCATTTCTGTGTGGACTCTGCTGACTCTACAATGTACATCCTCAGCTGTGACTGGAAGACCCTAATCCAATAGAAGGATTTATCAAATGTTTGATGATAAATAACCAGCTATTGGAAGGACAGAGTGGGTTTATTTTACTGTCATTTCTGGATGATATGTCATGGAATTGGCTTTGTTTTGTCGATCTACTTCAGTTGGACAAAACTGTACATATGTAATCTGTGGGTTTCTGATTCAAATCCCCGCTCCATCTGTCTCAGCCGTTGTGTCCTTGGTGAGTAAGACACTTCAACTGTGGCTTCAATGTAGTAACTTCTTGCCGATACATTGTGAATGGGTGATTGACTGAATGTAGTGTGAACCATTTGAGGGTCCTCTGGGCTTCGTAAAGCCCTAATCATACAGGCCTTACCATTTTTACCAATGTGACCTCAAACAATGTACAATCATTCAAACCCTGAAGTTGAGAAAAGATTTGGAAATATCGTATTGTTTCACTTTTCTTTTTTTCCCTGAAACATATCCAAATCTTGAAGATGGTTAAAGAAAAGTCTAGAGTTTTCAAGAGTCTGTAAGAATTTTGTATGATAAAAAAACAAAATCATCAAAATTTTCTCAAACAAAGCTCAATGAAGAAGCTTTACCTTTAAGTGACAGAAATTGAGAGGCTGCAAGATGCCCTCGGGTTATGCTGCTCATAAGGATAATGCCTGCTCTGTTATCCACTTTGATTTTTAACTGATTAAGCTTCTAATGTATTATGTTATAATGATTTGTAATAGAGCAGGATTAGACAAAAAAACTTCTCCTCAGAATGAGCCATTTGCTAAAATAGATTAAAAAAAAAGAAAATCTCTGTCCTTCCCTTCAGACATAGCCAAAATAAGCAAACGTTGAATTTTGAGTGTACTATTGGTTGTTCTCGACCTCAAAATTCAAGAGTCAGTAAGTATGTTGTATGGTAAAAAAAACATACACTGTGTATGCTTGTAGGTGATGAATTAACATCACCTCTAGATGTCACTTTTTCTAACATGGTAGCTTCACTGTAAAACTAATTTCTATCTGTTCCATTTTTGTTTTTCTCATGAAAATGTTTTACAAAGCCACGTCCACTGACTTTAAATAAAATGGCTTTGGCTCCGTGCCTACTTCACAATTCATCGTTGCCATGGTTACACAAATATGGGATCTGTACTTACAAATAAAATGGGTGAAGTGGCTCAAGATGAAATGTATTTAGTGTCTGGTGTTGATTTCACCAACATGGTAGTCATCATGAAGATAAGGGATAAAGTGTATATCTCTACAGTTAATGACACCCCAGGGATTTGGGGGTTTAGCCTTCATAAAATATTTATGATATGTTCATTAAGTATTGATTAAGCCGTTGGGAAGCGTTTAGACACCCAGACAATCCTTATGAAAGATTAGAACTTGGCTTGAGGATGAGGAACCCATAAGAATGAGAAATGCAGATAGAGAAGAAGGCTGCTGAGGAAGAGAGAGAGGGAGAGAGAGAGCGAGATGTAAATGAAGGAAAATAAAGATGAGTGTGGAGTGCAGACTTGTAGGAAGGGAAAGAATGAGGGGACACATAGATTAGGAAGAGAATGAGAAGTGTGAGGAGGGAAAAGTTCGCCTCTTTAAATATTAACTAAGCATTCAGATAGTGTTTTAGTCAGCAAGGCTACCATTAAGGGAGATTAGGTTTTAATCTTAGCGGGAGTAGGTTTGAATACCAAGTAAGACGAAAAAGGAAATGAATATGAATGAATTCAAGTTTGGAGGAGAACACAGGGTAGAGGGAAGAGGTGGGCAGAGGGAGGCCAAAGTCTAGAAAGATTCAGACGTAGCAACAAGGAAATGTGGAAGAATATGAATGTTTCAAAGTAGAAATAAGAAGCAAACTCGTACTGTAATGAGCGGGAAGTGTTTTCCATAATCACCGACTCCTTCTCTCTGAAAACGTTCTGGCATTTTCTTTCTAAGCATCTCCGTTCACTTTGCTGTACCTGCTCATTCCTGGCAGTGCTGCGAGAGGGCTGAGATTTCCGATTTGAAGGGTTTCTACTTGAGACGCAGAAAGGCTAAGAAATGGGATTTTCAAGTACTGTCTCGCCTCGCACCCATGCATGCTGGCATGCAAACAAAGCTGGCATTTTCGGTCGGTGTTTAATCACTGCTTTGCCCTCGGTTTACCCTCTGTATCATCAGCAGGTGTTGCCGGGTGGTGGGGTAACTAGGAGGTAGCGCGATAAGAGGCACAGACCTTCTACAGTGATGCAGAATTGAGGTTTAATGGGGCTGAAAACACTAGCTGACTGGTTGGCTGGCAGGCCAAACACAGTAAAGGAGAGGCACAGTTGGTGTGAAGCTGTTTCCAGAGCATGACAGATGTTGCAAAGAGAGACAGAGTGACAAAGAAACAGAGCCAGAAAGGAGACAGCATAAGAGAGAGAGAGTGACTCATCTGCAACACCTGTCGAGCGAGAGATCACCGTCAGATAACTTTGTGCAAACAGCAACTTTAACCAAAGTCAGGAAGTTTTTTTACAAGTGGATGTGTCTTTCAGGTTTCTGTCACCCGTTTTCACACTAAAGGTGAAATAAACAGCAATGAGTTTAAAGCCTATTTGAGGCTTAAAAAGGGTTTTATTTTCAGAGATTTCATGAAACATTTGCAGCTTTGTGCTCTGTTTGATTTGCCTTGGGAAGTCTGAATGTGGATCTAGGAATAAAATATCAAAAACTAAGTTAAGCAGATTTTAGTTCAAAGTTGTAAAAAATGACTTGCATTCTGTAAGTCTGTAAAGTTTGACCTGACAATTTCAATTCAAGCCTACTGTGTGATTGTTTCGTCTTTCTTTCTGAGCAGGTTGTGGTCATCCAACAACCAAATCAGAATTCCAACTTTAGGGGTAACTTTGTGTATATTTTTGAAATATGAAATGTTTTGAGATCCAGTCATTCACACTAATCGAGCAAAGTAACAATTTAAAACAACTGTGTTGCAGTTTACTGTATTTCCATTTCCATATATTTTTTTTTAATTTCCTTGGACAGCTCTTGTCCTTGCAATTTTGTTCCTGCATAGTGAACGAAAACAGTTTAATCTACGTTTCATAACAACCACACTTTGATTCATAACTTGCAGGGAGATGTTTTGTACCTACATTGACAAAATATGGAAAGTCATTTTCTATAATCTACTTATTGTCCCGGAAATGTGAGTGTGTGACTCTGGGTGATGTCTACCAGCAGAAAGTCAATTTGAGTTATTTTGGCCTAATAAGGGTTCATCACCCATCATATTTTAAAAGAGCAAAATTTCCCCCAAAATGGGTCAGAACCAAAATCAATGGGAGTAGTGTTGTGGTGTTTTGCAGTTTTTCTTAGGAAACATGATTGGGTAAAATTGCACATAAGGGGGAAGAGAGTAAGGGGCAAAAAAAAAAGCCAAATGCAGGTGAATTAGCAAAGGTGTGAAATGGACCAGAGCCATCCTGCGAGTTCAGGGTGTATTTCCTTGTAACACTTAACCCACTGTCTGGTGTCCTCTCTTGGACTTACTCTATTTGACCATTACTTGTTCATCTTCTCAACCAGCTCATCTTTGTTCACTCATCAGTCACTCCATTAGTAAATATCTTCCTTATAAAAACTAAAAAATAACTCTAACTCTTCTTATCTCAATTCATGCTGCATATTCCCAGCTTGTTTCTGCTGTTATTGCCTATATATTTGTCTTGTATTTTTCTCATTGCATCTTTCAACACCTTCCAGTTCATCTATGGTGATGCCACGCACTTGTCATAAGAAAGCATAATAAGGACTATTTATATTTGGTGCTATTTAAGGTATTTGTTGATGCACTTCGGTTAGGGAATATAATCTACTGAGGTTGGGATCAATCTGTGCATAAAACCAGCAGTTTAGTCTGGTTATTTGTTTCTGTTGCTGACCTGGATTTATCCAATCAGATTTGTTCTGCTTGTTTTTGGTTTCTTTTCTTAAGTTCCCCTAGAGGAGCGCTGTCATAGAAGACACTTTAGGAGTTTTTTCCCCCACAAATTTCTTTTGCTGTGAAGCTTTTTTTGAAAAAAAGTTTCTGTTCCTGTTAAGAATGAGCAAATCGATCCCACACACTGTGCCCCGGTGTCCTCCTGGTTGACATTTCACCTTGTGACTCTGTCCCAGAAACATTTTAATAAGGACCGCGTTGGAAAGCATTGAAACCTGATTCACTTTAATCATGCAAGATGATCCAAGAATGATTTCAGTGACGTAACCCTTTCATGAAGATGATGATTCTGAGACCAGTGACAGATTCCACAGCTGTTACACTCGACTCCTTTGATGTTTCTTCTTTCATGTGTCCCCCTGCTTGTCTTAATGTGACACATAAGCATGTACGCAAACGCAACAGATAACATTCAAAGCCTGTTGCCCCATATGTGAAGACAACCTCCCCAGTCATTAGGTTGGAAACTGACAAGTGAAAATCCTGGTCTGCCGCGCACCTTGCACGTAGATTTTTCAGAATCCAAAAGAAAAGGTGATTTCAGAATTTTCCACCTGGACGGTTTTGCCTGCACTTACTCAATTCTTGCACAAACGGCTTTGGTCGCAGTCTTCTGGGCTTTGAGCTCACTCTCTTCAAACATCGATCAATCCTCCATGGATGAAAGCAATATTTAGGTGCTAAGGGAGCATAAAGGGTCTTTATTTTTTATGCCACAAAAACAGAAGGAGTTTGCACAGCAGGACACATATGTCACACAAACCGTGTTTTCATAATGACTTCAGTTAAATAAAATGATTTTACCTTGAGTCTCATATCCTGCATTTTTATAACAAGTGAAGGTAACATAGCTGCTTGATTGTGCAGTGAAATAGTATTATATGCCTGGAAAATACGTAATAATGCCCCTTTAATCCTATGTTCCTTTATATCTGTTGTAATTTTCAGTATATTTGGGATTGCAAGGTATTATCGTATAACAAATATTTCTATGTACAGTTATAATTTTCACTAATAATAATAATAATCGGACGCTCAGTTTCTTTAGACCTGTGTGTCTTTCTTGCTTTTAGGAAACTGTGAAGGGATTTATTGGAAGTGTGTCTTTGTAAGAACCTGCATTTACTCTTTCGTTTCTCTGCAGCAGGTTTCATATCAAACCATCATTGCTGTACAACCTTTCCATGCAAACCATCCTCCTTTAATTGAGAAACACCAAACGGAGAGGTTTTGGCCTTTTGCAGAGTCATTTGCATTGAGATCTGTCAGACAGAAAAACCAAACAATATCAGTATACACATCTTAACCCACTGAGTGACACACCAGAGGGAGGCCCCCACTTACCGCATGAAGATTTACTTCAACTTTGATAGCATTTCTTCATCCATAGGGGTTTTCCTTCTTGCTTCAGGGGTTTTTGAGTGTGTGGTTGGTGTAATGCATTTTCAAAACAGTTTCCATTCCTCTTAGGAGTGTGCCTCTTGGGTTTAATTCGATGCTATTTTTCTGTGAAATATTCAGTCATAAATATGGAAATAAACAATGAATCCGTCAGTGGATCAACAGCAATCAAATAAGTTTTTATTTTAATTTTTATTGCCTTATATTTTTGAAAGGAAGAAATACATAAAGTGCCACAACATCGTAACAATTCTTTGTTTCTCTGCAGTCAGTTAATAGTGTTTACACAGTAAATGTAAAATTTATTTTCTAATGAAACTGTCAGGGTCCTTCCATTGTTCTGAAATATTTATTTTTTTAATAGTAATTCACCTGCAGTTTTTGTTTCTACGTTTTCCTAAAGGTGACTGGGTCAAATATGTCTATGTTTTTTGTTTAATTCTTTGCATTAAGATTGATGTTAAACACTCCGTCCTTGTCTTTCACCATCTCTCCACAGCAACAGGAGCAGGACCCCACAAACCTCTACATTTCCAACCTGCCGGTGTCGATGGATGAGCAGGAGCTGGAAAACATGCTGAAGCCCTTCGGTCATGTTATTTCCACGCGGATACTGAGAGATGCCAACGGTCTGAGCAGAGGAGTCGGCTTTGCTAGGTGCATACACGGTGAAATGGAAAAACGACTCACTGCGAGAGTCATATAAAATTTTAAATTTTGTTTGTTTTTCTAGCATGTTGGAAACGAAGGTTAGTCGTTTCATTTATTGGTGCAAAGTCAATTTGTTAGTGCAGTCGACTGGGCGTCCACACATCAGGTACCGAAACTGTGTCATCACTGAGTGTAAACTGGTTGGGCTAATTGATTTATTTGCAAATTTCAGAGTTTCTTTTTTCCTGTCAAGTGTCTTTAGATGACATTGTTTGAGAAATGCCATGCAGAAATGAATTACGTTTAACTTTTAAAATTTATTTGTTTTGGTTTTTTTGGCTGATTTCATTGCAAAACACAAGGTTTTTGTACAGTAACCAAGCCTTGGCATAGGGTTTTTGTGTGTGTAAATGTCTGTAAATAAGCACAAACAATATTCATAGCTTTCGTCAGAGATTGAACTTGTATGCTAAGAAAATGCAACTATTTTAGAAATGTGGTCATTAAGTGCATATTGTGGGAAAACGACACAAGACCTGACAACTGCAGGACCTCCACAAACTGATGTCGTGCTAATTGTGTTTGGAATTTCGAAAAGGCAGCTGTAGGTTGGACATGTGCTTCCTAGTAACAAACAAATATTAAACGTTACAATAATCACTTTTGCTATATAAGTTACAACAACATAAGCAATTTGCAGCCAAAGGACTTGGAGCTTCAGCAATAAAAAAAGGGAAATTCTACATCTCTCTACCTCAAACCCCTGTCCCCTGTGTGTGTGTGTGCATGTGTGGTCCTCTCAGTTACACCGTACAGTGTGCCAGTGATTAGAATGCAGTCAAGGATGTATTCTGGGTCACTGACTGTACAAAGAAAACCCAAGACCCACACAGAGACATACATACCCACATCCTAAACTCCCCCCTTCACCACTCACAGCCTGTGCCCTCTGTCACCGTCTTTCTCCTCCGCTCAAACACGCACACACACATTGACGCACTGGCTTTTGCTTGCCAAGCAGGCAATTAGTCATTGAGCTGTGATTGGGTGAGCAGAGCTGAATAGGGGCAGACAAAGAGGACATGACACACAACAGATCAGACTGAATGGAGCTTTTAAACTGGGACAAAGGGGAGGAAACCCCATAGAAAACACACACACACACACACACACACACACACACACACACACACACACACACACACACACACACACACACACACACATGCACGTATACATTTTTCACAGGCAGAGAAAGATACCTAAGCACTAATCCTTTAACTGGCAAGCGTTTACACACTTACTGAAATGTAGGATGCTTTTGCATGCATTCATAGCCGCATACAACGCATTCACTTTTGATGAGCCATGCAATCTTTCGTGCTTCCTCTCACCTAAACAAAATCCAAAATCACCTTTTTTTTCTCTCCGTTGCAGGATGGAGTCGACGGAGAAGTGCGACGTGGTGATTCAGAATTTCAACGGCAAATTTCTGAAAACCCCTCCAGGCATGACAGGTAGGTGTAAACCGAGAGAATAGAATACGCTTACACTTACAGACTACGTTGAATTATATTTGCCATTGTGTTTACTCAACACATTTTGGTTCTTATTAGTGGTTACCCTTGCACTACTCTCCCCTCTATGTACAAGTGGGAATGTTTTCTTGTTTTCAAGGTTCTCTATTTTGTTTAAATAAAAAAGAGTGACATCAAAATGTCAATTGCTGCACTTGGACTTTCCTTCAAGCCCCCTTTTTTTGAATGTATAAAGTCCTTTAGTTTTCCAGGCACCCAGTGTTTATGGAAGAAGCATGTTTTCTTTATCAGTTTTCAGTTTTAGCAATTGTCTGAGCATAAAACTACACAAGTGTGACTGATCACACATCATTATCTCCGCTCTCTCTTTGCTTCCGACTCTTTAGGCATCCTTGAGTTAATTTGGTATGAGGATTTGTGTGATTAGTCTTTGGTCTGTAAAAAAGGGAAAAGGGGAAAAAAAAGATATTCGGAGACTAACCCTTGCTTAGGCACATGTGCACACCCAGACTGACATCGCTTAAAGCAAACAATCTGCTTGTGATTGCCCCAAAAGTAATTTGATAAAGAAGCTTGTTTTCTTTGAAGCGTACAAAACAAGCCAACAGCATGCAACAGATATGGAGAAAATGAGGGGACACGACAAAGGAAGCAGCAAAATTTGAAAGAAGAAGAAGTGAATATGCAGAAAAATAAAACATGTGTAAGATTGGAGCAAGAAATAAAGGGAAAGAAGAGCAGTTCCCCAGCAGCATCGTTTGTGTTCGGAGCTGATTATCATTGATAAAAAAAAAAAAATCTCAAAGTTGGAGGTTCTGGTTCCCCTTCATTTAATAAAACACTTGTAAGGAAAACAAGAAAAGCACACACAAATATAAGCATATTGAATAAGCAGTTAAAGATATCATGATCTTAACTCTCTTATGTATTGTGTTTGCAATGCATCTCCACAGTCTTTCTGCAGGGTTTACTTGTTCTCTTCTGTCGCTGTCTTTAGGCCATACAGTGATGAAACAGTTGAGAAACCTATGAGAGAAATACCTGATTGGAAATCCTAAAAAACACAAAGTGTCCGTACAAATTCCAAGACTATCCACCGAGAGCAATTCAGTATAGAAAAAAAATGAATGAAGTGATATTAGGCAAGTCTATTTGCATATCACATTTCAGCATCTATGCAAATCTGAATGCTCTCTATTAAACCTCATTTATATTATAACTGATATGATTCAGATGCAGATTCAGATCTATTTGAAATATTTTCTAAGGCAACATGCTATTAGATGAAACAGAAACTGCCAGTTCTTAAATGATCAATATCTCCAAAACAAATTAAATTATTAATTACCTCTTTGCCTGCAGCAGCATTTTTTTTGTAATGGGAAATTAAATGTATACGTGCTTACAACCCCCTTAATAAAACACAGATTACATATTATTATAGTAGAGCATGCCCAGTTTCTGGTTATTACAAATATGTAAAACACATGTACATGATTGTGCTTCTTTAAGTTTTCTGTTCTTATTAAAATTTGCAGTAGGTTATACAAAAATATACTGTAAAGTCATCAGCCATGTTCTTTAGGTTGAGCAGGATGATGTTGTTTGTCAAGACATAATGCTCCACCAAAGGATAAAAGCTGCCATTGGTCATATTTACAGAGTAAACATCTGTCAACAACCGAATCATTACTGATTCGCCGCTTTCTGACTCCTTTTATCAAACTCAAGAAATAGTTTCTCTGCGCTTTACTTCTTGCTCAGACTAAACTTTATCAGGTCGTCTCATCCAGATCCATAAAATGTTGATTTCTGTTTGTTTCGGATGTACAAAGTTTATTGAAGGAAAAACTTTGGAAAACGATTGATTTCCAGAGGGGGGAAATAAATGTGCTGGAAACAGCTTGAGCTCTCAATGCCTTTTACTGAGCCGAGCGAGACCCAGCACTCCAATCTGAAATGTAAATCAAGTAATCACAAGTTATGCGACTGGTTGCCTGCTGCATTTTCTTCTTTGTGTTTTTGCAGCCTCCATACAGCGAGTGTAAAAGTCAGCGCCAGTGGGAAACCTTTCCGATCCGTTCACACGCTGTAGTTTTGTCAAACGGCTTGATGTCAGAATGTGATGTTAAAACAAATCAGAGGGCACGTCGATTCGAGACATTTAAATACAAGGACGTCGTCTTTGACAATCTATTCACTAACCTAGCATGAAAACATTTTTACTTTCTCCGATTTCCTGGACTTTAAGACACTGCCCTGATTTATTATGTATGAATATATAATCTTGATTCAACTCTGAGTCAGAAGACATTGATTTCCATTTACTCATTTGAAGCAAGGAGTTTTTTAAAAAAAAAAATAATTTTCAGAACTTATTCAAACCCTTTCTCCTCTCTTTTTTCCAACTTAATTTCTCCATCCTTTCTTTTGCCTTATATGTCTCACATTTAAGATTCTTTGCCAGTTTTCACCACTGATATGTGTTTTTTCCCCATTCCCCCTGGGGGCACTGCTTTCTTTATACCATATTTCCCCCCAATTGTTTCAGCTGTTTTGTCTGCCATCAGATTTGTTTTAATGGTTGCTGTTGCTGTGCTTTGCCCTGTTGGAAACACATCTAAGCTCCAGAATTTGATCAACAACTAAACCGGACGGCCTCGGACTTTTCTGGCATGTTGAAAGCAGACATTCTGTCTTCACACACGCTGGCACGCTGGATAGTTGGAAGACGAAGTATTTTTCTCCATCTAATGAAATCCGACTTACTTTCTGATCATTGTGGCCAATTATTTGACCTTTTGAGTTCACAGACAGACTGTTTTGTTGGCCACTAAACTAAACTCTTTAGATTTGAAGTATGGAAGAATAATTGAATGAGATGGAAGTATCACAATAAAGGTAACCTACCTCATCCCAATGAAGTTAAACCTTGTGCAATTTTACATTTCCTCCCATAAAACAAGCACAATGTAAAAATGGGGAAACATGGCTGAATGTTAGTTTCTACAGAAATTAGTGCTTCATATGTAGATGTCTTTTTAGATTTGTTCTCAGTGAGGGGGAGGAAATATGACACCTGCTTTAGTTCTCGCCCTTAATTTTTATTTTTATGAATTTATGATGAATGTGTCTTTTAGATTTTACGCCGCTTCATGCACAGAGTCAGTCGGCCAGCACTGTAGGAGGTGATGGGTTACTCCTTGGACAGATCCATAATTTTTTTTAGTCTAGGTGTTTTAATTCCACAAACAATTTGTCAGCATCCGCTTGTCTTGATCCTTGACCAACTAACCATCTGGAGCGCATGTTGTTTTCTCAGAGAGCTTTGAAGGGCGTTGCTTCACCTCACTGTCCCCCCCCCATCCCCCCCCATTTAGTTGTTTTTGTAGATTAAATCTTTTTTTTTTCAAATGAATATTTTAGCAAGTCGTTTGCTAGTGGATAGTTTTCATAGCACATTTCCTGCTCCAGATGTTGGGTCTCAAACATTGCTTACATGAAAGAAACAAAAGGTATTTCTGCAGGATTCTTGCTTATTTGTTGGATTTGACCTACCAAAGCTAATATTTGTATTGGTAATAATAATTGCATATAATAGGATTAAACGATTTACAAGTGCCACTGTCACAGCACAGATTATTGATTTTATAATATTTTGGGTTAATGACTTTTATGTGGATAATATTTCTAAGAAATGTTCTAGCACCTCCATGTTATTCATTGCTTATTTTTTAGGAATAGTGAGATAATGTTTCATTTTTACAATAAAATGTAAACTAAATTTTTTAAAAAGGCAACATATCAAAGAAAATCTGAAAGCTAAACAAATTTTCTTGAGTAACATATTGAAACTAACAAATCATCATCATTTATTGTTCAACAATGACAAATTATTGCACTGTGTGGCTTAAAACCTGTGCACTGCTTCATAGATCTGCTGGGTTCTTTTTGTTATTTTTTTTTGTTTCAACCTTAAAATCCTCATCACTACATATATTTTAAATTAAAATTAATGCTTCTATAATTACCAGTAGAAGATGTTGTAAATCCATTATAAATGCACTTTATACTCCAAACTGAGTGAAAGAGGAGTGTGTTTTACTGTAGTCTGAATTCCCTTCCCTCATATCCTTTAAAAAGATATACATAAAATGTGCTCTGCGTTGGAGTTGCCGTGGTTTCTTTATTTCCCTGCTAAAGTTTCCCGCAGCTGCACTAGCAGTGTGTGATCTGATCCTTACAGTACAAGCCACCCACCTTCTTACCAGTAAACAGGTCCTGCCATTTGAGCAGAAAAGGTCAAAGATTGAAGACTGTAACTCAGTAAACAAATATTTTTTGTCCACTGATTTCACCTATACACGTTTAAGCATGTACAAATAAAACTCTGAAGCAGTCAAAAGTTTTAAAGGTTGACTTTTTATCATGTTAAAAGTTGTTTCAGTTTTTTACTCTTTTTTTTTTCTTTTAGACAATTTAGCGCATAAATGGATGATCATTTGATCTATAAATCATTATTTCTTGTTTTTAATTTGACTAAATGTTAACACTCATTGCCTGTAATGAGTGAGTCCTTTTAGATGTAACCAACAGAAATTAGGATTGGAATCACAATGTGTATCAAAACAAATACAATGGCTGAAAAGAAGAATTTAATGTCATGAGCTGGTGTTTCTCCATGGACATTCTTCAGTGGTTCTTAGTGGAATGGCATTACTATATAGGATCATGACAATAGGACATAAGGAACGGCTTTAAACAAATTATCTATGTAAGCATAGTTATTATTTATAGCTTCCAACCAAATGCTGCAGGCTGCTGAAAAGCAACCGTGAAGGTAAGCAGAAAAACATACATGTTACAAGTAACTATATCTGCATACAGATGATCTCTGCTCTTGTTGATTTGTTTTTTATTGTTGTTCTCTTACTGCATATCAAGTTCTCAATTAGGGAATAACAAGTTGACTGTGTAGGTTTCATCATGAGTCTCAGAGGGACTGTCATGACGGCTGTTAATGCCCATTAAGTGAATTTAGGTCCTTGGACCATTTATACCTCTTCAATTCCTGCCTTGCAGGCCCAGTTTTACAGTCTGTCTAATAAAATGATGTCAATACTCCTCCCCAAGCCAAGCTATGATTTATTTGGTGTTTTTGGACAACCCAGAACTTGATTGTCATTGAATCTCTTCCAAAGGAGAAACAATATACTGGAAACAGCATCACAACCATCACATGAGTCTTAATCATTTACCTAAAAATGATGTCTTACATGTAATACTATAATGTGGAACAATCAGAACTTGTTATACTTTTTTTAAGCTCCTAAGCCTTTTGCAGGTTTTCCCCATAATGGATCTTGAGTCTGACACTGGCTTGCTGAAATCTGAGGACCCTTGTATATACAAAGTTGTAAAATGTGTTTTTCATATTGATTTAAATGTCCACAATCGACTTGATGTAGAATCCAGTTGAATAACTTGTTTTGTTTCAATGTAGTGAACCTTGGTGGATTTGCTGGGGTCAAATTTCATTTTTGGTATATGGCTCACATTATGTTAAAGAATTCTTAAAGCTTAGGCGATTTTATATTGGAATCTGTAACAGTAAGAGTTTCAGTTCCTAAGCCATAAAAGCAAAGCAAACCAAAATATTTCCATTAAAGTTTGCCTGGAATAAAATGTCTTGCTAGACTGGTGCAACACATCACTATATTTGAATCAACTCTCCAGCTCACATTATTCCTGAAGGTTTTGTTTTGTTTTGTTTTTTGTCTGGGAGTTATACATAGTTTATCTTTAATGCTGATTTTGGGCAGCCAAAGCTCACCATACAGGTCAAATACACCAAATGCAATCTCTGACCAAAACGTACAAGCTGACTGCTACAAGGCATTCCTGGAATACATATTTTAGACACTTTGTGACTTCTGTTTGCCTCTGTGGACTTTTTCCGCTGTTTAGCTGTCAAACCAACGCCGACTGGCCACTGACATTGATGTTCTTTGGTTAAGCACAGACAAATGTTTGTCAGACATTCACAACCTCTCGTTTTATCTCAACATACTAGATGTAGAACCTTCACAATTCAATGTTTTCCAATTCTGTTTGAGAGATGTGTCTGCCGTTTGTTTAGAAGCTAGATGTTCCTACTAGGACTCCGATCCAGAGTCTTTGGTGTATGCTCTTTACACGTTCGCCCCATCCACATTGACTCTACTCCTGCTTTTTTCCACAGTCCAAAATATATTGAAGTTAGTTGGTTGCTAAGAATTGACTTCTAATGTGTGCGTTTGGTCCGTTTTGTATGCATTTCTGTTAACTTGTGGCGACTTGTCCAGAGTGAGCCCCAAAACTTACATTATTTATCTGCTAAAAAAAAAATCACCTGTTTTTTAAATCAAAAATATAAGAAAATAAAAGCACAATATTTTGCTACGCATTAAAAATGTCGGATTTATTTATATATATTTTTTTATCAACTTTCCATCTGGATTTATTTTATCGTATGCAGAGTGCAAACATGTTTTTGCATTTAAATTAATGTCATTTTACAGCCTTGAAACCGAAAAACAAGCAGCTTTTCTTTGTTGGAGAAAAAATATTTTTAAACTTACTTATGTCAGTTAACTATAATAAAAATATGCAATTTAATTGTGTTTAAAAATGTTTATGCCAACACCGCTGCTAAGTAAAGTAAGAATTCCTGTTTAGTTCAGAGGACTCATTTTCATGCAGGCACAACAAGAAAATAGTAAACAGAGTTTCTGCAGTTATTTTTTTTGGTTCTGCTTTAGAAAAGACAGATAAAAACATGCTCTGCCAGAATACTTGATGTGTTGTCAGCTGTTGTCGCCGTGTCTTACTCTGTTTGCTCGACCAGGGAAACAGAACAGCTACTGAGCACAGATGCAGCTTTCATGTCTGTGCTAAACTTCAGAGTTTTGTCATTGGACAACATTTCAAATGTGTGGTTGAAATTCAATTTTATATATATTTTTTTTCATTATGAATCATAAAATTCAGAGTAGCCTTCTACTGTCGGAAAAAATATTGTTTTCCATTTTGACTTGTGTTAACACGCATAAAAACAATTTGGTAAAGTGTGTTCCATTTTGTCATTTCGCTGAAAAAGTACTGTGTCCTCTGCTATTGTTCAAATGAATGAAAGGATGCATGATAAAATCTATGAAAATGTTATGTCACAAAGGTGGAAATTTGCAAGGCCACTGCTTATTTCTGCACTAGATTCACAAAGCAAATTTCACTGAATTCACGGTTTTATGTTGAAGCGGAGATGTTTAAAGCATGCAGGACACTCTAGCTCCTGCATGAGGAGGTCTTTTAGTCATTTCATCCCAGTATGTTGGAGTTGGGACACTTCTAGACGTTGCAGGATATCAGTGCTCAAGGGTTAGAGATTAAACCTCCTCTTCCACAAGTTGGAGCTCAGTATTGAAGGTTCGCTATAATTCCAGCAACAAACAGAGGCGGATAGACAACTGACTGCCATTTGGCGTTTCCCAGGATACCGGACAGCATCTTCTAAATGTCATAGCTTTCAACATGTGTTGGGCTTTTGTCTCAGCCAGAACGTTAAATCAGCCCACCTGAGGTGGTGAATTTGATTATGTTTCTTACATTATATTAAAGTGAAAGCTTTTGTGTAGTTATGTAACTACATAAAAGAATATGGGTCTGTCTGTTCACGCAGTATGACAAAATAACAGTCTTTGTGCAGCTACATTTGTGACTTATCAAAGCGCAAGCAAATCTCTTTCACATTACATAAAACATCAAGCCATCTAAATAAATAGCCTATTACACTTTTAAATGGGTTTTTGACTCGTGCTGTTACAGAAGAATTTGCTTGTAACAGAAACTGCTGTTCACCCTGATCCGTTTTCATAAGATATGCCCTTAAATTAGAATAATTTTCTATTTGCCAAGCCTGTTTGTTTTTTTTGTGTTGACACTGTCACCAGACTATGTCTCTTTATTTTGCACCTAGTACTCTAGAGTTCAGATAGAGGTCCAATGGAGGGGTCACACTCAGTTAATCCAGTTTGCAATCAAGTCTTTCTGCTTTCTCTGGTCCAGAAAGAGGTTGTGTTTTCTTTGAAGCAGCTGTAATCTGCACCCATTGCCCTGGGGTCAAAGTGTGGGGATAATTTGGGGCATTGAGCATGACTGTTTGGTTTGTTTTGAACCATGCTTAGCATGCTTTGATGATTAGCCTGTGGCTTTGATTCAGTGTCAAGGCTGTTTTCGAGAAAGCCAAGTTGTAGAAATTGTGGCGATAAGACTGTTGTTCAGATGATTTGATAAAGCTGTGGAGGAGATAAGGGTTCTGCTGGAGGGTAAGTGTGATTTCCAGGTCCATTTGATTAACGATATGTTTGCTTTTAAGTCGCAGCATAAAACTCCCTTTATTCATCTCATCTTGGAAACATTCTGAGGTTTTTCTTACTTCTAAGATGAGTAACTTATCTTTTTTTATTTTCTTTGTCGTTGTCTCCATCTCCATTTAATTGACTTTAGCTCCTGCAGAGCCCCTGTTGTGCAAGTTTGCTGATGGAGGCCAGAAGAAGAGGCAGAGCCAGGTTAAATATCCCCAAAATGGACGACCGTGGACAAGAGAAGGAGAGGTGAGCTGGAGCTTACTAAATAATCAAAACAGGACTTAACAGAAAAATAAATAAATGAAAAGGATCCTTGTAGCCATTCAGAGCAGTCCTGAAAACTGCAACCCGCACTTTTAAGAAAACTTTAGGCATTTAGTTTTCTATGTGGGACATCATTAATGCAAAACGCTAAAAATAAACCAAACAATTTGTGTTTATTAATAAATCATTGTCACACTCCAACACTAATAATGTCATTGATGTCCCAGCCTGAGCTGTTTGTAGAATTGGGTTCACAAAACATTGTGTATAGATGTTAAAATGTGGTTGGAAATGATCTGATGGGTTAACCAAGCTTAACATCTTTGTTTAGGCTAAATTTACACTGGACATACAGGCCACAAAAGTGATAGTTTCCAGATATTAATTACATAAGATAATGACAAGGTCTAATAAACCTTAAATCAGTCAGTTTTTAATGGCGACTGTCGAATATTGCGCGGAGGGAGAGAACTGAGCAGTAAAGTAAAAAAAGACTGATTTTAGTAAGTTTTCTATGTATTTTTCTGCAAAAAAGTATAAATATTCCAGATAACAATTGGTATGGAGAATTTTGGGTCACGAACAAATTTTTCTTTCTTATTTAAACATAAAAAGATGAATCTATCAAATATATAATTTTTCTCTTTGTAAAAGATTGTTATACATTTTAAAACCATAACATAGAGTTAACATGATCATTCTGTGACCATATTGTACAGTAGGCATTTAGAAAACTTTACAGTCTGTACCCTTGATGGGTCATGCAGGTTTTGCAGCTCTGGAAAAATTTCATTCAAAAACATCTCCTTAGGTTGTAAAGATTGTTGACCCTCGTGATAGACCAACACAAGGTTGTGCATAAGTGTGAAGCTGACAAGGGTTAATGTATAAAGATATGTAGAGTGTTTTGCATGTTGGCCTAAAAACTTCATTTTATTGTTGTCTGATTGGAAGCAAAGCTAGTGGGAATTTGTAAATTGAACATTTCACAGCTGTCTTTAAGGCATGACTTTGTTTTTTGACACTTTTCCAGAATAGTTCCTGATTGGCAATTTTATGCCTTGCTGGCTTGGTGTCTTCCTTCGTTTTCATCTCTGCTTGATCACTAATGTTCTTTAACAAAATTCTGAATTTAAGTTTAAGTAATAGATTTCTGAAACCAATTTGATTCTACTGATTTCTATCAAGGAAAATCAGAGCGAAGGCAGTTTGAGCCATTTGCATGTTTCACTTTTAAATACATAAAAATATGTTTTTAAACTTGTCACCATTTTTTTACTCTACATTTCTTGGTTTTTGTCCTGCTTCATCTCTTAGAAAACCAATGAAATCTCAACTTTCTGCTCGGTTTCGTTTTATTTGACTTTCAGCGTTTACAGAAGATTTCCACGACACTTGTCAGCTTCCCGGCTCGGTCATTATGGGTTTTCATTTCCAGTGACACACTGTGGGCTGAACTAGAGTCACTGAAGACAATATAAAAACCGGCCTTGTATAAATTTGAAATATCACGTTTCTAAACTTTCGCAGTCACATTTTTTTTTCTCTTTGTTTAAACGTTCACCTCTACATTGTCATCTCCGTATAAAATGAAACCTTGTGCTGAGCACTGAAAGCAGATTGACTGCTGCACAAAGAGTGGGTTCAGATTTAGACTCTGGATGCCAAACCTCTAATTTAAAGAACAACGGAAAAGTGCAAAATAAATTCGCCACCCACGCACAGAGTAAAATTTTCTCAGCGCTCGCGGTGCAAGGAGATTGGGAAAGATCAGTGTGGTGAAGAGGAACGTGACTTCATCGCGACGGGCAACCGTGATGTTTGTGTTTGACCTTTAATCTTTGAAGATGTAACGGATCGAAACTCCTCCTTACATGCATGAAAACAAATTTCAACACAGTGTTGTATTACTTCATTTTAAATGCCTTGGTGGTAGAATTTCACATTTTCTCTCATTTTTCCAACCTTTTGTGTCGACGTGAAATAAATGTTGAGTGTTCTCCACAGAATTCTTCACAGTTTCCAGCCGTCCAGAGTTCTGACGAGGCTCGCTTGGCCCCAGAGCATCTTGTTAGAGGTTTATGCATTTTCTGGAATTGGGTTTAAGAGTCCAGGCTGACTAATAGAGACGTCTCACAGTGGAGATGCTTGAGGTGCTTCATTGCACACTCGCACTCAGCTCGGCTCCCTGAACTCCTGTTTTCTAAAAGAGCCTGGCCTTGAGACGAGGGTGCACACACATTTTTACACACACAAGTAAACACCTGTGTTCGGGGAACCACACACAGGGTACATGTGAAGCTTGGAATCATTTCTTGACTGTGCTGCAGGTGAGGAGGAAGAAAACAGTAGTGCAGATAAATAGCTTCTTACAAAGTCAGTTTTACAGCTCTGAATATTTTATTTTACCTTTTTTTCATTACAAAAGTTGCATTTTTAACATGATAACGTTATTTTTCACACATTTAATGAAATATGTGTTAGTGATGTGGTGTAAAGATTCTTCAGTGACAGATTTTCGATTTTGCGACTTAATAGGTTTTATATTTTGCATCTTTATGCTGTTAATCCTCGGGGTGTTTCTTTCCTGAAAAAATTGTTCCAGGTAATAAAAGAACTCTTTAGCATATTTTAATTTTAAGATAACTGAACAGTCTCTGTAGCATTGTGTTGAGCATTTGATGTTCAACACAATTAGAATTCAGTCATGATGACGAACCCTCACCCTGTTTATAATGATTATTGTAGCAATAGAAAAAAATAAGTGGTCGCATTTTTAATTGTTCACATAAAGGTGGCTGATTGAAATTGTTTCCACTGTGATGCTGAAGGATTTTTACATTAAAGATGTAAAAAAAAAGGCAATTTTGACAGAATTTTCTGACATTTTTGCAAGTTTATTTTTATCATTAACTCACACATTATCAGTAAATGTTTACATCTACAGTGCCAGTGCTCATTCCCCTTGAACCTCACCACATTTTGTCACACCACAACCACAAACTTCAATTACATTTACTGAAATTTTTATGTGATAGAATAGAGCAATTACCGATGAAAAATTTGTGCCAAATTAGTAAAGAGATAAAATCAGGAGATTAACCAAAGAGCAGACAAGAGACCAGACATCATGGTTACCAAAAGCCAAACATATTGAAGAAGGTGATCTGATCATATTGCACCAACATGGTAGTGGTAGCATTATGCTGAGAGAATTGTTTTTGGAAGCAGGGGCAGAAAAACTGGTCAGAGTTGATGGGGAAAATGGACTGAGATAAATTCAGGGTGAATTTTAGAGGCTACAAAGACTTGGATAAGGTTTACATAAGAGCAGGAAAACTACACTGAATGTACAACCCGTCATAATCATGTATCCAAACTCAACGTCCAGAGATTAATCTGCGAAATGTATAACAAATTAATGCTTAGACGCTGCCCATTTGGGTCTAACAGAACTTCAGCATTTTTGCAAAGAAACATCTGCAATCATGTGAAAAGCTGAACTGAAAAAGGTTGCATCCATTTTTGGAGCAAATGGTTCTGCAAATAATTGACTCAATGAGTAGAGAACACAAAAAATGCAGAATTTGCATGACAGTGTAGTAGGACTCTTAGTTCTCTAGAGGTTGTTTCTATTCTTCTCTGTTAAATCTGTTTGTCAAAAAGCTGCACAGAGGAGCTCTTTGTTGTATAAAGTAGGCTTTTTGGAACAGGTATCTCTTCTTACACAAAGGTCAACCATCAGTTGTGCATAAATGCCCTGAGAGAAAACAATTTTTATGTATTTTTTTACAACAAAAGTTCTTTTCAACATAGTTTAGGATTTTCTTGGCTTTTCCTCTCCACCTAGTGGAAAGTATACACTAGTATTTTCTCTTAAACCTGCATGTTTTTCTCTTTTCTTCTTTCAACAGAGTGGCATGGCTTTGACATATGACCCCACAACAATGCAGAATGGGTAGGTTGCCATTTTTTTTCTTGCTAAAGTACATTAAACATTTTTATTTTACTTCTGAGAGTAATTTTCTGCAGGATTTTGTTTTTGAGAATAGCCATCGGTGTCAGTCACATTAGACGGCTTCGCAGACCAACAAAAGTGCCACAAACGTTTAAACATGATGAGCAAAAGCACCTGAAGGCATGGGCCCATGTTGCGTTTACTAGCGCTGAAGCAGAATGCACAGGTTGGTGAGGCTCACATTTGCTCCGTCAATCTGGCTCTTGCAGATGGAGCATTTATTTATGCACCTATGCATACCAGCTGTCAGACGTGTTGGTTCTGATTCCAGATGGGGTTGTTGGGCGGTGTTGCAGTCCTGCTGTAAGACTTTCGTCAGCTTGGCTATCTTCAGCACTCCTGGGTTGAATGCAGAGAGCAGAGTGTGTGTAGAGTTTCAGAGGGAAATTGGAGATTGGTCATGTCTGCTAGGGATGCTTCTGGTGATGTGTTCCCAGGAGGAGATGCTTGCTCCCAGCTCTATGTTCCCTTTCTTCTCCTGTCAGCTCAGTCAGCCGTTCTTTTTCTTTTTTCACTCATACGTTTCCAACTATCACAGCTAGATCTGCATTTTGCTGTCCTTTGCATTTTCACCTCATCTTAAATATCCGTCCCTTTTTTTTTTCTTTTTTTGCTCACTCAGCCTTATGTTCTGCGGTTGAAAGAATAATTTTTGACATTTTGGGCTTATCAACAACGTTTTTGACTCATCGCTGTCTTCTACCCCTTCTTGCTTTCAGTTTTCAAATAATTACTTTCGTTTTGGTCCATGCATGCATAAAACCATGCTCATGCACAAGCATCTGTGGACTTCAGGCTGTTTAAGTCCTCGCCGACCTCTCTTCCGAGGTCATCCAAGCCTCTTCCGGCGAAGCGCTAAACGACTGTGAAATGCTAATGTAGCTAATTAGAGAGGCAAAAAGAAGGGAGGGAAGGGGTTTGAATAAAAATGGAGGGATGAACAGGGTCAGGAGGAAGGCAAAGGCAACATTAAAGTCAGCCCAAGGAGAGAGAGGAAGGGCATGAATCAATTACAGTTTCCCCAGCTACACTGAACTCGGGTGCAGTTGATTGTTGAGACGGAAAACCAGATTTGTGTTACTGGAAATTGTGTCATTTTTGACTCTAATTGGAGGTTTTGGTTTCATTTCCCACTGGGTGAAAATCCTGGGGATTAACTGAGGACCCACTGGCTTGGGAACACCTTGGAATCCCCCAAAATGAGCTGGGGGGGTGTTGTTGAGGAGAAAAATCCCAGAGTTTGCCTGCAGGTCATGCCCCCTCCACCCTCCCCCCCGACCTCTGCAAAGTGGAAAACAATGAATTAGTGGATGAATGGACTGACTTTCACGCCACCTAAACCCCAAATGTCTCCAGGACTTTGCAAACTCTCACCATTTTATTTGCTTAAAAGTTACTGACATCATAAGTAAATCACAAAATCTATCACTTGTCATGGAAAAATCCTGACTTTGGGTTTAGATTGCACCAGAGATTACATACATTGCTGTATTGGTGTTGTGGTCACCATTACATGTTAAGTGCATTGTTTTAAATAGCTGTGCTGGAGTCGCCATTGACAGTTTTCTGCTCAGAGCTAATAGCGTCTATCAATAACCTTGGATTTGTCCTCTTCCCACAACTTCCTACTCTCAATACCCATCAGTCTAATGAAAAATACAATAAATACAATCACAGAGCAATATTGAATAACCCTGCTGCTGTCCCTATTTGTATTCATCAATGACAGTAATAGGGTATCTGTAATGCAAGTCATATATTAATTGTAGTCTAAAAGCTGGATCCATGCCAGTACCTTTTTTCAGTAAGGGACCTTGTTTTCGCATCATCAATACTTCTTCAAACATGTTTCACTTTCAATTCCAGTTTGGTTCAATCTACGTTTAGTCAGACATTTTCAATTTAGACTCAAAATCTTTAGGCCTGGAAACGTTTGGCAACCGACATAATTGCTGCAATAATTGATGTACTTTACCTTCTCAAGTTTACTCAAGAACTTTTCTAGTCCATATAGAACTGAAGATTGGCTTTAGGAGACCTCCAAATTAAAAACAAAAAAAGCAGATCTACCTCCTTCATGTGAAGAACCATTTCAATGGCTGACATACAACTGAGAAAGTTAATCCAAGTCAAATGTAGTTTTCCAGTGGGAATCATATGCAGACTGTTGCTTTCACACAGAACTATTTTTAATATAGTATGACTAATTGCCAGACTTTCAGTGCAGCTGTTTTCTTTTGTTGTTTATCAGTACTTTGGAGTTCTGCAAGTGAAATGCACCTCAGCCATGTTGAGATCAGTTGACTGACTCCTATCTTGGTCTTCTATTGGAAAATCAATAAACGTTATTGACACAGTGCTGCTGGAAGCAATCCATGCCTGTGTCCTTAGACTACTTTCATGTGGTTTACACATGATGTCTTATCCTCTGAATCTTTGCCCAACGATACGAGCTTAGAGATTTTTCCTAGTTTACTCACAGGAGTCGACTAGTATTTCCAGAATCCTGTTTCTGGATTACTTTTCTTGTGTTTCGTACATTAAATGTGATCAATGTGATTCTTGTGGTGAGCTTTCTCACTGTGCCTTGGTGACATCTGTGATGCAGTGTAGACTCTAAACAATTAATTCCTTTCTTTTTTCCTTTACAAATTTTGCACTTTTCCGAAAGTTGGTGTTTTGAATTCCTAAGCTATAGCAATGCAATCAAATGTGATGGTCTGCATGTACTTTGGAAATGGTTGTTTAAGTCATGAAACACTTGAGACTCCTCTTGGAATGAGGGTTAAGACTTGAGATTTGGACATTCTTCTCAAAGGCTTGAAATGTGATGTGGACTTGATTTGACCTTTGAATAAAAGAAAAAGAAATCAGCAGAAGTCAGTAAAAACTCATCAGAGCCAGGAGGAAAGTCTTAGCACCGGCAAATAAAGCTCATATATGTGTTGCTCACATCCTGCCTCTTGATCTCAGCTCCACTACAGCTGGTTCACCACAACAAAGCCGACTGTGAACACTTTGGCTACTATGTATGTCCACTGATGACGGTGGTTAATGTTTTTTTATCTGTAATAGTAAGTTGTTTCTTTGCTATTAGCATTGCTACAGCGCATCCATGAGCATGATTGACTGTGCTAAGACCCTCCCCCTGGCTCTGATTGGTTGTTTCTGACTGGGAGCGCTGCATTTCTGCTGATGGTAGTAAGACCACAGGGAGGAGATGGAGGAGCTCAGTTTTTATTTTATTTTATTTTTTTACACATTACCTGTGTAATGTTATACAGTTTTAAGAAATGTGGAAAAAAACACAAGTGTTATTTAACTGTCGAAACATACCCAAGGCAAACCGTGGAAGTGATGACGATAAAAAAAAATAGAAAATTTGTTTTTAATTGAGTCCCTTCTGTAAATAAGAAAAATCACATTTTTATCAAGCAAACCATTTCTATGAAATCACAAGTGACTGTGTCAGAGACGGGTAGAGGAGAGTTTCTCCTTTTGTCTCTGGATCTCTTTTGCCTTCCCTCCCATACACCATTATTCAGCCAACAGACACTTTAGGATCGATCGGGCACAGCAACATGGCCTGGCGGATGAAACATGTCCTCTCTAGGTACACAATGATAAATAAAGCACTGTGAGCCACAGCATTGTACTGCTGCAGGGTTATGGGGGTGAAATAAAAGAAAAAGGCAAAAAGAAATGGAACAGATTCAGAAGGGCAGATAGAGGTATAGGTCGAAGAGTAAACAGAGCATAAAAAGCTGATGCTACATATACAGCTCATCTACTATTTGTGTAGGTGGAGGCATAAAGGGCAATATTGAAACATCTCACCCACTCACACATTAAGGGGGTAATTCATTAACATGCATGGCAATAGAACGGACTCCTTTGTCGAATGACGCGCACTCAAATGCAGTGTCAAGTTTCATTCTTAGATGACTTTGATAGTTTGACTCAGAATGAAGCTGCAATATTTATTGTTTCCAGGACATCTTTGATGATGTCGGATTCATTTTGTCAGCGCTGAGCTAACATCCGCCTGGCAGTTTGAAACAGAGACGCTCATTTTCACCTTTGTACGAAGCTACACACGATTTGTTTATCGAGAGCTAGTTATGCAGAGAAGCCTTTTAACTGATTATTCTTTTTTTTGCATTCATTGTTTGGAAAACTTCTGATTTAGGTTTGCTCCACGTTGAGCTTGTTTGATGCTGTACTGTAGATGATGAAAATGACTGTTTGTCTTGTATGCTTCATAGATTCTACTCTTCACCCTATAGCATCTCCACCAATCGGATGATTGCACAGACATCAATCACACCCTTCATTGCTGCCTCCCCAGTCTCCACATATCAGGTGGGTTGACCGTCCCGTAGTTGAATGTCCATGGTGTATTTGCCTGGAATTTTGTATGTCTGCAAGATTTTTATTCGCAAAACATTTTCCAAATCATGCATCTTTTCTTACATTTCATTATTATGTGATATGTTGTGTTTGTCTATTACAGAAAAATTCCAATTAAAAATGTGTAAATATGTGTGTGGCATAGATACTGTCCAAACCACTATCTTTTCAAATAAAAATGGAAAGCTAATATTTTGGAGGTGTTCTACTAACACCTGGCTTATTGTGTGATTGTGTTGTTGACAATGTGAATGGCTTAATATACATCATGTTTGGGTGTGTCTGCCAAAATATATATAATGGACCTGAAATAATATCTTGGAATAAGACAAGAAAATCTACAGAATGTAGGGGGTTAACTTTGCCTACTTCTATCCAAAATCCATATGAGAACATGTTGCAAGCTATAAATAACCAGCCATGTGTGTTGTGTTAATGTACGCATGTGCATGCAGACATAACACCCCACCTTATCTGAGGTGTAGTCCCTATGCTTACGGGGAATAAGGCCTTTTAAGGCATCCAGTGACATTTTCCTTTTTACCATATCCATGTAGCTCTGATCCTAAAGTTCTGTTCCAATTCCCCGTCCCAGTGGGTCCAGCCTGCTCCCATCACATCACAGCAAGTTATATCAAAGCTGCCTGATAATCTAAGCCGTGGTTCTTTAAAAACCTGAGCAGGCTCTTGATCGACAGCTTGTCAAACACAGATTTCGACACAGACACCTCGCCTCCCACACGGCTTTAGGAAAACAAATGTAAAACACAAATGCAAAGGCACATGTTCAGCAGAGCAGAATTCAAAGTCACATCCTGCTTCCTGCAGAAGACACAGGAGGAGACCGGCCTACGTTACGCAGCCTTATTTCCCCGCAGACACACACTTTCACATACCGTAGATAAACCAACATGCGCATTTGCATTATATTGCAATCTTTGAACCGTACAGTAACTTACATGTGGCAAAGTAGCCTTCAGGGACTGCAGAAAACAGAACAAGATGAAAGTGGTGATATGTGACCAAGAGAGCTTTGATGATGTAACCCTCACTGTGAAGCAGTAACTGGTGGATAGTTTTGCTCTCTGTGGTCTGTGTAACTTGTCATAATTACAGCTTAACTTAAAGTACAGCAAACCCTCAGCTTCCGCTGTCATGTTCTGCCACAAGGACTGATGATTAAATCTTCTTTTCTTCTTTTGTTGTCTCATTTTGACTCTCTTCCTTTTCATTTTGAATGCCGCTTGTTTTTCTTTCTGCTTTCCTGTCATGGATACAAAACATTTTTACCAAACTCTTCTCTTTTGTCTTGTCTCTTGGTCGACATTTTGCTTTATCTTGCCGCTCATCTCCACTTCCCTCCTAATTAATCGCTCTAATTTTTTTTCATGCCCTCTCTTGTCCTACTCTGCATCTCTTCTCTTATTCTGTCCTTTATCTGATATAACTGGCGTCTCCTCCGGCTTTCTCTTTTCTCTTTCCTTGTCTCTATGTAGGTCCAGAGTACATCATGGATGCCACATCAACAGTATGTTATGCAACCTACAGTAAGTCTTCAAAGCCTACTTTTTCTTTTGATTTTTCATCATGTGTTATCATGTCTCAGTGGAGTCATTTTCTGCATTCATTAGTCCCTCGCTCTGACTCGTTTTATGTCAGTCCTTCACTCCATAAGCATGTCTCATTATCGGGCCTTGATATTAATGTCAGGATTTAAAATATAGCCACATTTCTCTTTTAAAGTAAACTCTAATAACACTTTTACGGACTCTTTAAAAAAATAGATTTTACTTATTAGACAATCTCCAAAAATTCAGAAATTAAAATAAAACTAACGTAAATTATTGGGGGAGAATAAACCAAGGGATGCTAGAAAGATTTCAGTAACTTTATTACATGTCAGCTAACTTATATTGAGGCAGAAAGGTGAATCGTAGAATATTAAAAGTTTATTTCTGTGATTCAATTCGAATATGTTGAAAAATTTCAACATTTTAAGTGATTTTATCTTCATTTAACCCTCCCACGTTCTTAGCGTGATACTCAGGAGTGCGGCAGATGTCACAGTCGGACAATGGGAACATGTCAATTCCCAAAATCATGGAAAATAAACCTCATAATAGCGTGACCCCTCTGGGACCGCACACAGGGTAAAAACCTCACGCGGGGTCCACTGGAACCCCTCTTAGGATTGCGAGAGGGTTAAAAAAACAACAATTCTTAATAGAGATATTTTTTCTATGGCTTCCACAGTTATGGGGAAGAGTGCCGATTTGACTGTTGTCCAGCAAACAAGTGACAAACAGTCATTGCTATGAAAGCCAACTGTTCACACACATATGTAAACTAAAAGGAAAAATGAGTGGTTGAGTAAAGAATGCAGCTGGGATAACCTAAGATGATGCTTGTAAGATGCAAAGCCCATTCATGACTTTGAGGGCTCTCTACAAGGTATGCACCGCATCTGGAGTCAGCACTTCAAGAGCCACCACAGATGTGAACTGCAGCACAGCTGTCCCTGTGTTTGAATTCACCTTTGAACTAGAGAGAACAATGTGAAGAAGGTCTGAACTGTCCCTGTAGTGGCAGTACATTAATGTGCCAGAGTCTGGAGTCAGAAAGTAGAGGCAAACAGAGCAGTCTACCAGGAACATTTTGACCTGTTTCATGTTGTGCTCTGCTGAGAAATTTTATGGAGATGCACAGTTTATTTTCTTGCATCACCTGGCACCTGTCCTGTCAAACGTAGCAACAACCACGGCATCATTGGGGCCGATTCACCAGCAGACTGGTCTGATGTAAACATTTTAAAGAATCTATTGCGGGTATTGTCAAGAAGACGATGAGCAACATCAGATCCAACAACACAGGAGAGCCAAAAGCCACCGTTAAAGCAACTTGGGTTTCCTGACCTCTTCAGCAGTTTCTACAGAATGTCTGGTCACATTAAAGCAGTAAGATTCAAGATTCAAAGCTTTATTGTCATATGCAAGGTAAGAAACACGTTTCCCTGTACAATGAAATTTCTACTTTGCTGCCCACACTGGAAATCAAATCAAGCATGCAATACAAAATAAATAAGTAAATATACATTTCCTATATACAATGTGCAGTAGTGTAGTAGTAATTCATGCACAAGGAACTCAGGCCAATAATAAGTGATTTTACTGCACAGTGCATGGACATACTTCCTAGCAGATGATGTTTCTCTTTAAATTCTGTTTAATTGGTTGTATGTAATATTAGAATTTTCTGAGAAGCTGAATTTGTTTTCTTTTTGTTTGCCAATACTTGAAGTACATCAGCGTGTATTGAATATGCATGAGAAGTATGTCACACATTCAATTTAATTTCTACAATAATATTACTTATTGATGGTGTTTAGATCTATTGACACACACCTTCACATTTCACTCTTGTTCTGCTGATTCAGTGTCTGAGCCGCCTCCTTCAAACGGCAGCTTGGAAAGCTCAGCAGAGCTATCTGTAAAATCATCGATAGAACATTGCTCCCTGCTGGATTGAAATAGAACTGCAAATACAGAACTTCACAAATTCTGGATATTTTATATCTATGCACATTTTTGAATTAAAAAAAAATGGACAGATAATATTTTGCCAGAAAAACAAAACAAAGCAAAGCAAAGTTGTTGAAAAACACACCCACACATGCTATAGATTCTCACAAGCACTCATATATTGACTCTGAGAGTGGGTGTACAGTCAATAAACTCTGTGGAATAACTTCCAGTTCCTCTTTCATTCTGATACTAATCATTTACACAATCTTGATAAAAAAAAAATTCTCCTTTTGGCTATTCAGGGACAGTAATCAATTAGATCTGATTGAGTCCCAAAGGCTTCTCAATTAGCCCAACACAAAGTCTGAGCCAAAGCCCGACCTGTGTTATATTTCTCTCCTGAGGTAGAAATATAAAACCTGTGCCCTTGTTGATTCATGAGGCAGAGTAGAGTATTTAATTAGAGGAAGGAACAGTGTTGTCAACTCGCAAGCTGATTGCTGTTCAGCGCAGCAGGGCCAGTGGATTACAAAATCATTGGCAGAATAGATTCGTGTTGCAGTCGCCTTAGAGGCTCCGGAAACCAGAAAGTGGGAGTCAGGACTTTAAGGAATTCAGCCAGGTTTTGGTAAATGTAGTTATTATTATTATTATATTTTATCCTACAGTTTTAAGCATGGCCTGTTGCATTACAGTGTCAGGACAGATTTAATCTACAAATTGAGAAAATAATTTTTTTTCTTCTTCTTCTGACTTAGATTGTCACTCACTTTGAAATTCCTCAAAAGCCACACAAGTGTAAAACCTGCAGCTTCCCCAAACTCTACTGCTCCCTCCTGAATCTGAATATCATGTGTGTCATTCTGCCCCTGTTTTGTTTCTGCAGAGAATGCTACATTTCTGCCTAATAAACTGTTTAGGGTGGTTGAAGATTTGTCAATGCATATTTAGTGATGGCAACTGATTCAGGTAATAAACTCAAGATCTACAGCTAAACTCTTGGCCTGGTCTCTGAGCTTTGAACATCTTGTAGATACTCCAGGTAGGCTTCAGGTATGGAATATGACAGACCTGGTTTCCTGGTAGCTCCATGGTTGATTCTCCTCAAATTCTTTGCTAGCGCCTTCTGTTCCCCCCTCAACATGTTTCTTGCGATGCTGCAGACTATTTACAGTAAAACATTTTATGGTTCTGTGATCACCCCCTCAATATCTTAGCAGCTTCAAGAGTGCTGCATCCCTCTCAGAGATGTTTGGTCACTTTTGACAGTCAGTTAAATCTATTTTCTCTTTTTTTTGGTCCATTTTGCACTTTCAAATAAATGTCCCATCTAATAATTTGGCAGACTGCTTGATATGACAGCTTAAGACTTGGAAGAAGTAAGACAGAGATAACAGGGAGGGAAGGCCGAGGGCTTGTTGAAATAGAAAATAAATAGCAAAAGTGGGGCTTTGACGGTGTAAGGAAAAGGGAGAGAAACGCGCACAGAGAAAGGAGAGAGAGAAGGAAGGGATTACAAGGGATAAATAGGAACAAAGAAAGGAAAACTTCTGCAGAAGCATGTCTGGGCTGTGTGCTTTTTGCTCCCAAACCCTGTCTGTGCATCTGCAAAATCCCAACGCAAATACATGGGGGAAGGCTAGTCATTGTATTTCCTGGATCCAGAACTCGGCAAATTAAAGCTGCGACAGGGAGAGAGAGAGAGAAACGGGGAAAGACACCGCAGTTTGAGTGGTACCACAGGGTTTTTCTCTGCTGCGCCACGGTTAATAACTGCTAACTTTGATAAATGATGCACGCCACTTGACACATTTAGGCTGACACATTTATGCGGGCTTCTCATTCTCAGTCTTTGCATACTTGGAGTTCTTGCACTCTCATTGCACAAATCTGCCAAATGTGCTGAGACGGACTGGGGCAAAAAAAAAAACATAGCGACTGACTAAATTAATGACTCATGAACAGGTTAGGATTAACGAGAAGTAAACAGAGTTGAATCTTCTATTTTGACAGCTTCAGAAGGAAAGTATACATAGGCATACACACACACACACACACACACACACACACACACCTGCTCGCATTCAAGATTCAGGAGCTTTCTGTTCATTCTTTCTGAGATTAAGTGAGAAGCACAAACATTAAACGCACCAAAACACACTTTAAGCAGCGCTTTAAAGGCTGTGTTTCCAAGTACTGCATGAATGCTAGGATTACTTTAACTGCCTGTCTTTACAACTTATTCAACTTAAGGTAAGAAGATGTCCTTCTGCATAATTACTTACAAATCCTCATACAGGAAATTAATGCAACGCCTTAACTGTCCATAGGAAAAAAAGAACCATGCTACTTATTTGAGAGGTCTGAAATTAGACATCTGAAGAATTAGAATTTCAAATTCCACCAAGTTAAAATACCAAAATTAGTCATTTGGATGCATGGGAACTTTAAAGCCCAGAGTTTATAATCCGTCATTACTGAGTAATGAGCGGATGTCAAGAATATGACACATGATGTCAAGATTTTAAAAAATATCCAAAGGTTTTAAGCCACCGGCCATTGAGGACTGGAGTTTGAGACCACTGGATTAAAGACTGTATTTTTCTACATTTTTTTTTAGTGTGATAACATTTATTTTTACATATCTACCAAACAGGCTAGTGTGTTTGCCTGTGCCTGTACCCAAACTTCTTACTCTATTTTTTTTAATACTGTCATCCTGCTTGTGTCAGCTATGCATGATGCAGCTGCGTGTGGAAACTACCTCCAAGCAGTTTCTGTTCTGCAGTTCACCTTTGTTTCTGTGTGTATAAACAGAGACAGCAAGGGGGTGTTTTCAATGTGGAAACGGAAGTTTTAGGAACAAAAAAACCACCTGGACATAAAAGCACACTAGCTAGGGAGGGAACATGCTTACACAGAAAGGAGTCCTGACAAAACAGCTGCAGCTTTTCTTTCTGTTTTACTCCATCCTGGGATGCTTCTATTCCTAATGGTGTGTCTTTGAAGCTGCATAGTGCCTGCAGCACACAGGGCTTAAAACATTTGAAATAGGTAAGCCTTCAGCTTGTCGGGCATACGTTCTTTAAATGAATGCAGACAAAGAAAGAGCAGAAAACACGAGAAAGGAACAGAAACGAGTGAGCCGATCCAAGGTGGAAGGGGATTTGCTTCCCAGTCTGTCATCCTTAGGGAGAAGATTCATGTCTGTCGGCCTCGCTCGTCCATTTATTACCCCAGCAGCAACGCCTGACGCATGAAAACTTTAACACGTACACATGCTCTACAGCACATAATTAGACTCATCACATTCCAGCTAATGCTTTGTGTCCACGTAGAGGCACATGCAGAGATAGCCCGTTTAACTCGTGTACAGCTATAAATCAAAGTGGGCAGTTACTCATTATGGCTCTCTTTTTTTCTTTGTGCGGCTCCCTCTTCCTCTGTGGGAACCTGCTGTGAGACTGAATGCAGAGGAAGAAAAAGTCATTATGACAGCAATCAGTTTATTGAGGTGGATAAAAACCACAGTTGTTAGCCCGGATTGTGTTTGACTGGCAGAGGAAAATGTCTTCTTCTTCTTCCTCTTCTTTTTCTTCTTTGTATTATTATTATTATTATTATTATTATTATTATTATTATTTATTATTCAAGGAAATCCATTGATGCATCTGTTAGCATTACTTTGTATCCCATTAGATTGTGATTGTGGGTAGCTATGACTACACAGCTGTAGTCATCATCAGATCGCCTTGTAAATACAGTAGCTACATCAACGTGCTAACCGCTATCCACAGCTCTGGTAATCTTTGTAATGTTCATGAAGGTAAGCCATTTTTCACCTATGTAGGTTGAAAACATTCGAAACGGCTTGTGTCTCCGGTTTTAGGTGCATCTTTTTTGTTTTAAGCCTCGACAGAGCAGCTCGTTTAGTGTCAAACGGCTTGGGCCTGAAATGCCAAACTCCTTCAACCCCGCCTCAACGCGCATCCATGGAGGCGCTGACGGCTCGGCTCCCCGGAACAACGCCGGCGCTGATGGCGTCTGTTCCCATGAGGAGTGTATTTAAACAGTTGTGTTTACATCTGCTGTTACGTTGTCAGGCATGCTGGTACACACTGTAAGAAGTCTCGTATTAAGTCTTTTTTTTTTTTTTTTTTTTTTGCAGAGCAGCGCAGGCTGTAGCCGCGCCATACTGGAGAAACACAGCTTACAGCATCAAGGTGTTAGACGGCATCAAAGCCCTTCGCATTCAGGAGATTTACTGTAAAAGCTTCTCTCCTCCTTTCTGCAAGCAGGTGCTGTCAAGCCTGCCGAGCGAGCCAGCTGACTTGTTTTATTTCCGTGCACAAAGTCGAAACATTTGTAGTCATCAAGTTTAACAAGACCTGGGAGTCCAAACATCTTTTTTCCTGGCTGTATTTAGACAATTACAACCAGCTCTTATCCCCGGCAGTCAAAGTGTGGGGCTTTCACACACTCACCGCAAAGAGCGAGCCGGACGAGGAAAGAAGAAAACAGCTGTGTTTTTCTAAAGTAGGAGATAAAAAAAAACTCATGTACATAATAAGAGAACTTGTGAATTCCACACAGAATAACTTGAATTGATTTTCATACTTCATTCTTGCTGTAACCCACCATTCCACCATGTAGCGCTTTACTCGACTTGTTTTTGTATATTTTAATTTACAGACTTTGCAGAACATATTTTGTTCTTTTTTTTGCCCATGTCACTCCGTCCTACATCTTTATCCTTCCACTTCACAATTTTGCACTCCTGTGTATTCATCTGAAATCCTCTTTCTGAATGAAGAACACTGAAGTAAGGCACATAAGTTTTAAAAAAGAAAATTTCAAAGGCTATTAATACAGATAATAGTAACAACACAAAAAAAAACACTGTGGCCTTTGCTGGGCCTCTCATGAACAAGGAGGAAGTTTTCTTGAAGCGAGTCCAGGCAGTTTAGTTGCATGCTAACCATTATCTCTTTGTTCGGGAGTGTCTGTTTCTGTTTTACAGAATACTTCATATTAGTTTCTTTTTGGGAATCTGATCTGGCTCACTTATAAAATGCAGACTCTGGCGTGACTGAGTATGTAACCCTGGAGCTAAACAGATGGTGCTATTGACTGCAAAACAATGAATTGTGGAGCAAAAGAAAAACTGTCATGAAGGGTGGGGTGGGCCGCCCCTAAACACAAGAGAGAAGGTGAAGTTGCCACACTGTCTAGCATAGTTAATTTGCTCCAACCCTGTCAGTTCTAGGACCTTAATTTGTGTGTTTTAGTTGTTTAGACAGCCACTGCTTTTGTTTTTCAGTGTTAGAAATATGAGCAAAATACTTAGAATTAGCTTCAAGTCATCCACCCATTTTCTATACATGCTTGTCCTTGTAGGGTTGCAAGGAGGGTCTGCTGACTATCTCAATGGTCAATGGGTGAAAGGCGGGATACACCCAGGACAGTTCATCAGTCTGAAACAGGACACCAGAGAGACACAAAGGACAAACAACTATTCACACACTCTAAAAACTTAAGGACAATGTAGAATAACCGTTTAACCATGTCTTATTGTTGGACTGTGAGAGGAAGCCAGAGTACGCAGAAACAACATGCACAATCCATCTAGGCTGGGATTCGAACCCAGGACCTTCTTACTGCAAGACAACAACTTTAAGGGCATGTCTCCTCTGATCAAAGAACCATAAATTCATTCATTGGTTGACCACACCACAAACCCGGGCTATGGTCAGGAAGGACAAGGAGCAAACTTTGTCAAATGAATATAATGATTAGTTATGTTTTATCCGAAGGGTCAGAACAAAGATGTTGAGGATAAGACCTTAAATCTTAGTTAGTCTTGATGTTGGGTTAAATCACTGATTCATATTCTGACATGACAGATATGACTGATACCGTTCTCTTGTACCTATATCTTCAAGAATAAAATGTCAGCCACAATCGTTCTGAGATTCCTCTCTACATTAAGCAGAGATTTAACTTTTATGTTACAGTCTTAGTTTGAGATTTAAAATCATTTCAGGTTACAATCCTCTTGTCATCTCTGTGTCTTTTCCACTGTGATTTGACTCCACTGTATTTATTTTTTCATAACTAAAATCCACAATATTGAGAAGAGCCCTGAATACTCTGTTCTTCGTCACCAGGGCGCTGTGATCACCCCAGCAACGGCCATAGAGCCCAGCTTGTCTCTTCACCCATCCAGTGTCATGGCTCCTCTGACCCAGCAGATGAACCACCTCTCTCTGGGCCCCACAGGCACTGTGAGTCTCTCTTCCAACATATTTCTCTGAACATGTTGAACACACAATCCACACAATAACCCACGGCAGAGGCAGCGTCATGCCACGGACACAGTGAAGTCGGTCAGATTTGATGGGGAGAGGATGAAGCTAAACATGGAGCCGGCTGGTGGCTTTTGTGGAAGTTTGCTTTGCAACATGACAGTTGCTCTAAAACCAACGGGGAAGACTCACATTAGACTCTTGTCACACAGTCAAGCATACTTTCAAATGACACCATTTCCTTTTGCAAACCTGCAGTTAAAATAAAACTGAATTTTTTTTTTATTTCTCACATTTGGCTGCTAGCAATTGACTACAAAACCAAAGACAGATTGTAACATGTGAGCACCAGGCTGTACGTATTGTTTCACCATGTCTGCCCCGCCTTGTGTCTCTGCAGTACATCTCTGCTGCAGCGGCTGCTCCTATGCAAGGAACCTACATTCCCCAGTACACTGCAGTGCCTGCCTCTGCTATTACAGTGGATGTAAGATGTTTGTTAACCCTACTGTGCAGAAAGATTTAGATGATGATTTTAAACGGTATTTTTTACTATTTCAGTTGTGTGGAATTTTGAATTTATTTAGAGTTACTAATTTTAATAGGAGGGGTAAAGAGACACATCACATTCAATTTGTCACAATTTAATTCTAAAAGTTAGAATTACTTTACTTTTCATGAACTAAGCAAGTTATTATTTATCCAAGGCTGAAAAAAATGCTTATAACGCTCTCACTGCAGCAATTTACTTTGACCTCCTTTCTTCCACTCTGTGTCCAATCAGGGTGTGGTGACAGACCCATCTCCACAGACAACTGCCCCCTCCTCACAGGATGCCAGCGGGCAGCAGCCTTTATCAGTGGAGAGTTCAGCAGACCATGCCACAGCCTACTCCTACCAGCAGACAAAGTGAGTTTACAAAAAAATCATTAATATTTTCTCATCTAAATACAATGAAAACCTAAAAGTGCCAAATTGTTTGAACCAATAAGCTCTGAAACTGAATTGTAGTGACAGATAAAAAGACAAACATTTATTAGCTAATTATATCTTTAGATAATTGTCCAATGTTTTTGATATGTGGGCATAAATATGTTTAAATTTATTGTTTTGTGTTTTTTTTTATGTGCTAATCAATAAACTAAGCATGTAATGCCCCAATTAAGTTTACAAAGTAGTTAGGTTCTTGTAGAAAAGCAACTTGCTAATCTATTCATCACAACTGGACCATCCAGTCCTTTTGCTTTAAATTATCTTTGATTTAGTAATGAAAACCATCTCTGCAGATCATTTCATGCGACATAAGTGTAGTAGTGTGCTTTAGCCCCTTGCTAACTCCATGAGTCTTTCTTCTGACAATCAGGTAAACTGCAGCTTTCACTAATTGCGAGCAAATTTAATAGTGATTAACTATCTACTGTCTAATTTCTGTGTAGACTCACTTTGGCATAAAAAAATCATTTTTTGACCCATCCGTCTAGCTGCATTCCTGACAAAAAGTCTTGGTCATGTAGTTTTTTCTGACTTCTCTGTCTTCTTCAGGTAACTGGTGGGAGCCATTGTTGCAATGCCTTCAGAAGGACTGCAAGACGGAGCCGGAGAGAGACGGAGAATCATAACAAGACAGAGGACAAATACACAGCAGTGAGGTGGACATGGCAGACAGGAAAATGCTTCCACTGTGCACAGGAACCAAATAAATGAAGAAAGAAAATGCTATATTTTATAGCTGTTTGAACCAAGACAAAGACAGCTAAAAAAAATTTAAAAAAATAACAATGAATGTTTGTTGAACTACAAGACAATGGAATCAATCACAGTCCAAGACTGATTTGATCACTTTTCACCTTGAGACTGGACTTTCCCCTATGGAGGGGTTAAAAAAAAAGAAAAAGGAAAAAAAATATATAAAAGACTGAAATCAAAACTCAACCAACTGTAAAAAAAAAAAAAAAAAAAAAAAAAGAGAGAGAGAAAACATTTGAATGTGCAGGTAGAATTTTTGACTTTTTTTATCAAAAAATAAAGGAAGCAATGTCTAGGAGAAAACAGACTGTCTTCCTCTGATATGAAGCTCTGTTTATCTTTTTCTTTTATTATTTGAGTAGTTTTTTAGAAAATCAATGTTTTCTTAAATTCTTATTGCCTTAATTTTCTCAGACTTTGGGGGAAAAAAAAGACTCCATAGTGTTAAATTCTTTTTAAAAATGATGAAAGTGTGTTGTGGGAGTCTCAGAGAGGAAGTCTACAAAGCTATCTGTACAGGTTTTTAAAAAAAAAAAGATATTACAATAGTTTGAAGATGACAAGTGGTGAAGTGCAAAATAGGTCGATGGATTAGATGGACAAAAAAAGACTTTAAGTGGCTTGGTGAAAGAGTTGATCCGCGGCTTCCTAGGCAATGTGGTTTGGTGTGACAGTGGGATCAAATCTCAGTTTCTCCGCCACATTGTCTCATTTTCAGGTTTTGTTGTTCTTTTCATTGCAGTCCAAATGTTCTTGTTTGTGTGCTTTGTTTGTCTCACAACATAAAGAAATGGAAAACTTCATCAACAACCAAATTGAAGAAAAGGAAAAAAAATTAGGGTTTATAAATGTGTGATAAGCAATAGTTTGAGTAAAGCTGTCGACAGTTTCTTGAGTCTTTCTTAACGGTTGAACAAATGCTGCCGATGGCATATTTTATACCAAAGACAAAGAAATTATGTAGAGAAGAGATCTTCCTTGTTGTTTGTTCAACTCTTTAACCTTTTAAAAGTGAAACACATTCTTGCTTATCATGGTTTTAGTGGATGAGAGTCCCCAACGCAGCTTGCGAGATTAAAATAAAATATGCAGTAGGTCTTTAACTCGAATGCCTCAATGAGAAGAGCAGCTTAGTTTGCCGTGATGTTGAGTTCAGTGATGATTGAAGAGAAGCGTCGTTCTTGACAGAGCGGAGGCTTATAATGAGGCGGCTGAGTTGCTGAAATTAAATCCTTGTTTGCTAAAATACTGCAGATTTCATTAACGCAATTTGGAATGCAAACTCTGATTTCGCAGATAACTTTGTTTGTTTAAAATGTGGCACTGTGGAGCAGTTATAGGTCGCCAGCATCTTACCTCCAGAAGGCAGCGACCAAAAGTAAAACTGAATCCCTCAATGCTAACAAAAACAAAATTTATTTGTCATTTCACTGAATGAGAAGTTAGACATTTTTATTGATTACGTTCTTTTTTTATTATCTGGTTTCTGATATCAAGTGATTACTGAAAGGTTTATCTAAAGGAATATGTTGCAGTCATATGTACATGTGGAAAAAAATTTTTAATATATTGATAAAATATGATATACATATAAATCTACATTAGTAACCAAAATCATGCGATGCATTTTCAGGCAAGACAAGTATGGGGGGTTTTTTGTAAGGAAAAAAAATCTAATACTTTTAGGAATGTTATATTACAATAAGATTACATTTTATTGGAGATTATACATTTTAAAACACTCTTTAAGGGCATTAACTTGGATTAGCTGCAAATGTTTTGACATTACTCAAATGTCAAAACATTTGAGTAAATTTTTTTTATAGTTGCAAACATGCAAAAATAATTTACTTGAACTCTCAAAAGAGAGCAATTATTTTTGCACTAACCTTTATTTCTTAATTACAATTCATCCCAGTTTCTGCAAAATGAGATTACTCTCATCGCTGTCTTCTGCAGTTGAGATACTGACTACACATACTGACGTGCCATTCACAGCCCACTTTGAACAAGCAGAACGCGTTCTCTAAAACAATCCGTTTTGTCTGTCTTGCCAAACACATGTAATCTGTAAACACCAGTGACCTCTGTCAGACAAAAGGGCACTTCTGCAGAACAAAACAGTTTCAGCTTATGAACACTCTTCAACAAGGGCAATATTTTTTGTGCAACTTTTTTTTCCTTTTTTTTTTTACTGTCATTTGACAACTACTTATATTTGAGCTGCTAAACACTTTTCAGTATTGGGGAAAGAGGGTGTCCTGTGTTGTGTATGTGTGTGAGGGGAAAAATGCACCATTGAAATACAGCAACTGATTATTTTAAGGCAGAATGAAGACTGAAGAATAAAAAATGAACAAAACTTTTGTTCTGATTACGAGTGCATCAGATGAGTGGAAAGAAAGCAGGAGAAGAAGAGTATGTGTTGTGGTTCACACTGGTTCTGAGTCCACATCCATCTAGACCGACATCACTCTGGATGGAGGTTAAAAGACAAAATGAATGGAGAAAAGGTGATTTCTTTATTTTATTTTACCAAAACTAAGCAGATACAAACTTCTCATGGAAATAAACTATCAGAAACAAAAGAGGAGGCCGAGGAAACAAAGGTAATATTTATGAGGCGTTTTTTTTTTTTTTTTTTGTACAGGCGTGTAAAAGAAGATGCAAAACTTTGAGGATGCTATTTTTTTATTTGCTTGGTCACATGCCTCCAATGTCTTTCAAAGTTGTGATTTTGAGTGTCTGTAGAACCAGTGGGTGTTGCTGTAGTTTCACACGTGTGTTTTCTGTTTGTTTTTCTTTTTCTTTTTTGACAAAACTTTCAATAAATTTTTTTTACAAAAGCAGCCAGTGCCCACATTTCTTAATGACTTTTGCAGCACGTTACCACTAGGGTGCAGCATTGTTTTCTGCATACAGACTAAAGGCAGGTTTATTGCAAGTGCACGCATACTGCTTCAAGCTGTCATAAGTTTAACTCTTCTAGAGTTATTTGAACAAGAGATTGAGTAGTTTTCACACTTGGAAGAGTAAAAAAAAAATCAATTTTTTGTTGAATAACTTGAAACTAATACCAATTCTGAAAAGGACCAAATAGACTCGGCACAGTGTTGCTTCATCTCCGTCAAATTTGTTGTGTGCTCAAATTAAAACCATGCAGCAGTTTATTATGTCCTGTTTTCATATGAATCACCTTTTCTTTGGGTAATTTGAGTGTTTTCAAGATTAATTAGTCATTAGGTCATTAGTACAGCAAAATATTTTGTGTATTGGTGGGCGGCCTCTGTTTTTTTTCATTTGTTTTTCACAATTTACAATAAACTGAAAGGTTTGTTGTAACGTTTCATACATAGTTTGGCAGTGCTACTTTCTGTGAAGTGATTAAAAGTAAATGGTGTACATCTGTGACTGCAAGTAATGTGAAATAAGGCAACAACATGCATAATTTTAAGGTATGGTTGAATAATGGGTGAATAATTTTGAAGCTAATGAAATAACTACAAAAAATGCGGTCAAAGAACATGTTTATTATACAGTTATGTTGGTTATCAAAGCATTGAAACAGTCGGGGGAGTAAAATGAAAAACATGCATCAGTTTTTCAAGTACAGTCCTAAAATTTCATCCAGTAGAGTGTGCTGCATTCAACCAAAGTTCACTGTAACTACAACCGCATTCACAAGAAAATCCCATGATTTACTGATTCAAATGAACGTTCAGAAATTCTCATTTAGTAAAACGTATGCCTATAGCTGAAAACATTGACAGCTGAACACAATTAACTGAAAATGAACACTTTCTACGTTCCCTGACAGTGAGATAAAGTCCTTGACAAAAAGTACAAAATTGGAATAAATTGGTTAGTTTTCTTGAAATTTGATTCTTATATATAAAAAACCTATATAAAAAACATTTAAGCAGGGTATTTTACATGAATGTATTGTTCGTTCCCGTTTCTACTTTTAGAGTTATAAATGTTCAATTCAGACTATATCTCTGGAAAGAAAAGTAAAACACCCTCAAGAACAGACAGTTGTTTTTAATCAGGTACATTACGTAACCATTACTTGAATGAATTTGAAATATAAGACATGATGACATCTAAGTGTTTTTCAGTAATCTTATGTATGAAAATCGATTTTTGTGTTACTCTGAGTAGATCTCCCACTTCTATTCATAATACTTCAAATGTCTGATGATATAAAGTGTGAAAACATTGCAGACAATAATCACACACTAATGTTTAGTATAAACTTTTGTTCTTAGATCTTCACCACCATAATCTTTCTACAATCAAAGGAGGGATGAAGAAAAAACAGATTAGTTTTTTGGGCACTGCTTATAGCTGCAACATATACATATTTATTAAAAGTGTTGTAATAGTATGTTATGACACAGAAAACTTGTGAATAGATTTATCTCCTTCACCTTCTTCCAGTGCTACTATAAAAACTTAAACACTCCTGATGTGAAACATCCAATTGGAGCCAGGAGGAAGGTCCAAGTGCTGTCAATCATTCTTGTGCATGCACTGTTTACTGCTAATAGTGGAGACACAACTTACCACTACAGGAAAATTGTTCATCAGTGGCCATTATAACTAGACATTCATGACATTCTCTGTTGAAAAAATTCTGTTATGTAGCAGGGAGAAAAGGGGATAGGGTGAGCGGCTAGTACACGAGAGTGATTTACAGCACTAAGACCCTCACCCTGGCTCTGATTGGTTGTTTCTGACTGAGTGACGGATTTATGCATTTGCTACTGGGAACACTGGGAGGAGGCAGAGGAGTTTGCACGGGTTATTGTAGTATACTGTCATAACACAGTGATGGTTGCAAAAAAAAATTGTTACTAAATAAAAGGTACGTACTACAGCTTTAACAAAAATGCAACCAAAGCCTAAAGAGTGCAAATGAGCCATTTCCTGAAGGCTTTATCTCGGCGCTACGCACCTCCTACACTGCTTGATGCTTTTCTGAATACAATTATAACAAAAACATTCACAATTTATTATTTATTACAATGAGCACTAAAGACATGTCATTATCAATCCAGGTAGGAGAACTGATGTTCCCTGATATTGTTGCTCAGAGGTGACTCACCCCTTCATCCCTTCCTACTTCATTTTTGATCAAATTAAAAAGGATGGACTGTTTATGTCTGCTTACATAGATGTGTGATGAATCTCTGACCTAAAAGTGGAACTAACACCAGAAGTGGAGGGACATTACCTCATCATGAGGAAACGGGACAAATACTGATCATTTTCCTTGATGTTCCCATCAGCACAACATTTTAGATATTTAAAAAAACAAAAAACACAATTTTTCTGTGGATACTGAGAAAAAAATCAACCTGTGCAAGCAAAATATGTGTTGTCCTCCTGCAATGTGATTTATCTTTTGCAAGTACTGGTTGTATTAGGAGGGCAAAAAATGTTTAACCTTAAACTTAAGTCCAAAGACATTTTCTATGTAAATCTTGCCTCAGAGGTTTGAGTTGAAAAAAAACGCATCACTTTTTATAGTAACGTTCCACAAACATGCCTGATCACATGCTGTTGCAGCACATTCCAGCAAAGAACAAAATAATTCCCTATCAATAGCAAGTACGAATGAGGATGATAAATCCTAAGACTGCTGTTACAATGATTAGAGCTGAAAATAGAAAGATGAGACCAGCAAAGACCGGGTTTGTCATTGGAGTGATTTCTTTCACTTCAGACGGGATCATGTTGGACATGCTCAGCATGTAGCCCAAACTCCAGCCTATGCTTGTTTCTTTTATCTGAAGAGGGAAGGAGAGAAGTTGCACACATGCATGTTCAGTCATGCTATTGTTTGACCTCTAAAGATGGCAGAATCATACACAACAGAAGAAGGATAGATAAAGTTCTGACTAAGAATACAAATGTGCAGCACATTTTTGTTCTTGAATTTGTAAAAAAGCTAGAAAACCCCTTGTGTAATTTTAGTTTCTCTTTTAGACTCATGTTGCATTTTCTTGAGCCTCATTCTTGCACTGAACATACATGACATTTGAAGTTTCGGAGACTGACTATTTTTGTGCTGAAGCAACAGCTTTGAGAGACAAGATGAGTCACAACATGCAAAGAACACCCCAGTAAAAAAAAAAAAATCCATGTGTCTGGTTTTTAACGACCTACTGATGGCCATAGTACCTCAGGGAGCCCCAATGAGAACATTAATTCTTTGTTCAAATCTGGGAGTGCCTCAAGTATTTGAGGAACAAAAATGCCTTGTGCCTTAAAGGCCAACGTCTGAATAAGTGTCAAATGGCAGTCTGGAGTTTAGATATTTCATAGAACCACTGTCTTTTATTTTGTCTTATGACTGATGGGCACAGTGTAATACTTGGGAAATCCCACTTTTGTAAGGGTCTTTGTTGAAACATGCTCTTCATATGTTCCACTATTTCAGAACAAAATAATTATCATGACAGTGATCTGTTATATGCCTTTGTGGGTGGCCCCAAGCAATATTTCACAAAGCTAAAGATGGCTTGAGTCCCAACATGGATGCATTCTGGAGCTCTAATTTTACAGCAGTTCATTGATTTTTAGAAATGCAAAAAATAAAGCAGTTGATAGAAGCAAAACTTTCAATCAAGACAGGATTTTACATCGTTTTGGATGTTGTCCTACTTACCTTTTGTTCAAAGTGAATATTTTTCCAAGTCTCATTGTCAAACTTATAGCCATCTGCCAGAAGAATGAGGGCATAGTGACTGGCAAAGCAGTAAGTCTTGAGGTATCTGTCAGAGATCCATTGCTTTTGTACTTTTAGCTTAAAAGACAAGAAACAGATCGGAGTGAAAATTGTAGTTTGACAACAGCAAGAGTGCAAACTAAAATAAAACCAGCTGCATCCTTAAAATCAGAGTAAAGAGGCAAAATGTAACTTATGCAGAGCTGGACCTTTCAACAGATTAGCGCCTACTGTTGGTTGGAGGACAATAAGTACATTTTAATCCACACAAGACAGTTTTGCAGTGCAACAGTAGCACATATACTTGGCAAACCTTTATCTTTCACATAATGGTATATACTATTGGTATGTGGAAATATTGATGCAATGTCTCAGTGTCTATCAGTCAGGGAGTTAAAGAGTGAGGAAAAATTGTTCTTTTGAATGAGCAGCTATCGACTACAAAGAGGTTAAAGGAAGTAGTTTTCACAAAGGTCTGAGTCTCACATTAAATGTGTTGGCAGGGTTGCAAATGGGTGTGAGCACCCATCAGCTATTTTTCACACATTCATGAACACACTGCTTTATTTTCTGTGTCCCTCATCGTCCTTTTTATTGCTCTTCTTTCCACTTTATATGGTAGCTTCACATCAGTTTGGATAGCCTACCTCGGCCCAGTCAGTGTTGCAGAAGTTCCCAACAGCAATGTTGAACTGATCAAGGTCGGATTTCCCCCTCTTCTCCAGCGCTTGAGCAATGAAGAAGAATCCAGCATACGCCTAAAAGAACCATAAGAAACAAACATTCATTTATTCTGGATCAACAACTTACTTGTATCTGCAGTTGGATCTACAAGTGTCACCATAAAATCTCCGGTCACTGGCGGCTGCTCCACCCCGTTGAAGGAGCACTGCTTTGAGGAACAGTTCTGAAAGTTAAATATGGACTTCACTATTTCCCCGCATTTTTCCGAGTCGGCCCCTCCAACCATGTAGAACTCTTGATACGAGTTGTAGTCTTTGGGTTTCGGTATGCACTCCGTGTCATAAATGGATGAAGCTTTTACGGTTGTGTTGAAACCTTTGGGGTAGCAGGGATTTATTACGTTGGCTGGATCAGATGATTCCTGACAACATCCAAAGTAAAGACATGCCATCATGAGACAAAACGAATGAGAGTGAGGGTACTTGACATTCCATACAGGTAACAGATTGTAGTGTTTTCACATTAGTTCCACTGTACACCAACACAAGATATCTCTTCCTATCACATGGTCATAAAGTTTGAAAATTGGGCTGTAAGTTATGAGAAATTATGATTTTGACACAGGCTGCTAGGATGATATTCCAATCAATATTCTTAATGATATAATGCATTCTTGACTGGTTTTCCTTTGATTGTTAAGAACAGCAGTATTCACTAATCCATTTTTAACAGGGCATTAATGGGTATTATTGAGGGTTTTAGTATTTTTTTTATTAGTATCTTGATATACTAAAAAGGTAGATACAAAACTCAAAAGGAATAATTTTAAAGCACTGATTCATAAAGACAGAGTATGAAGGCATTAAGAATACCTAGTAGAAGTTGCATACCCTGATTACTTTGTCCAGAACCTTCTTGTCAGCCTCATTTTTGCCGTAGCAAAGGAAACTGTGTGTGTAGACAGTGTAGGGGTAACCATACAGCTTGACACGCATGTAGTCAGGCCCCTTTCCACGTTCCTGAACTTGGAAGGCGATCTGTGTTGATGCTCCACCGAGATCCATAGACCCGACTGTCTCTGCTCCATTAGGACGAATGTAAGTGTTCCACATGTTTTTCTACAAATGCAATTGGAATAATTTAGGGAAAAGCAACCTAAACTTAAACCTGGTCCTGTTTGTGTTTCTACAATTTAAACAGTTAAATGGACAAGTACACTCTCAAGTCTCACCTCTATGAAATTTTCCTTCAGGTAATTCACTGTGATCCACCCGTACAGCCCCTCTTCCTGTCCGGTGATGATGGAAGCATTGTGGAACTGGAGGTTTTGTTTACTCAGGAAGTCTCTGAGCTTTCCCATGATTTTATTGGCTCTTTTCTCATCTTTCATTCTTAAAAGCAAGACACAAACAATCAATTGATATAGAAAGTGCAATTCTGACCAGTTTAAAACGATGTCCTCACAATACAGCCTGTACATTCTCTGAGTTTATTATGTGCTTTCCTAAAACCTAGCAGTTAATTTATGTATTTATCTTCTAATCAAAAATTGAAACCCTCTGCTTCTCACATCTTTGGAGGTAAACAGGGAAAGCAGTACCTCTCCTAACTCCATTCCTTATTTTTCTTTGAGACTGATAAACAAAGACTTAGCATTTAATTACTAAATATAGCACAGTTTGAAAACGGTGTGATTTAGGATATTTTCTCTTTCTTACTCTAGCAGGCGCATTCCAGCTGTAGCTCCCAGAAAGAGGGGTGTGGTTTGGTGCTTTTCTTCAGGAATGTGACTTTTGATTTCATCCATGCAGTCTTGAAATCCTTTAAATGTTTTTTCATCTTCATTGGCACTGACCTCGAGTTCTGAGATAGGAGCCCCTGGAGGCGCAAATCTGTGTTTGGATTATTCCCTCAAAAACAAACATTGCATTTGAAACAGCTGAACACAGGTTTATGTGAAACATTAAACATTAAAAAAAAAAAAAAAAAAAACTACAACCTCCAAATTCATTTGGATTACACTAGTTGAATATTTCAACTTTGCTGAGTTGCTGTTTGAAAAAGTTGAAACATTTCTACCAACATTATGCAGCTACTTGACCCTACCTTTAACTTTACAGTTCTTTCTTTCAGTCACTACCCCGGTCTCGTTCTCCTTCTCCCCAGGCCATTCGTACAGGTAGACATTGGAGCGAGAGGAACCGGAGTCTATCACAATGCCAAACTGTGGAAAAGCATGCAGGAAAACATCAGCCCTCCATCTGAAAGTTTTACAAACTGTATATGCAAAGACTACATCTTTTACAGTGAAGCAATGATATGTCTAACTGCTGGCTGGCCTATTTTCTTGTTGTTGTTTTCTTGCCTCACATTATGAACGAGTGGAACCAGTAGCTGAGCTCTCCCTTGATAATGTCTTGAAAGTGTGTGATTGTGTGTGTAGAAATTATTCTTCTCATGCATCTGTGTGTACGTGTCCTTGTTTTTGATGCAACGTAAGGACCTTTTTATCAACTAATGCAATGCTGTGGGGACCAACTGCTCCTTATGGGGCCCAAGCATTGAGCCCCATACGGAGTAGTGCTGTTTTTGCAGTGTAGGGTTAGGCGCGTAGTGGCAACAGTTAGATTTAGGGTAAGACTCATGTTTAGACTACAGAAATGAATGAAAAATGAATAGAAGTCAAAGCAAAGTCCTTGAGAAAATAGAAAGACACACTTGTGTGTGTGTGTGTGTGTGTGTGTGTGTGTGTGTGTGTGTGTGTGTGTGTGTGTGTGTGTGTGTGTGTGTGTGTGTTCACCTCTAATCCATACTCCTTAACCTTTAACTTGTCCTGGATGACAGCAACAACAACAAGGGCAGCAATGCTTCCAATCAATAGGAGCATCACTCCTGCTATGCGACACTTGTAGCCCATTTTCTTTTTGGAACCCATTTCCTGTTGGCAAAGCGTGCCAGAGCCAAAACAAAAAGTAGAAGTGAAACTGTCACTAAAAGGCTCTCAGCTGTCATGTTACAGTGATGAATATGGAGGTTTGAAGAGTGATGATAAACAATGACCGCAAGCTTTACAGTATTTACTTTGAGCTGGGAAAACAAATATAAACTGTTGGCAGCAATAATAGCAATAATGGATGAGAGCCAAACAAGCAAATGTCAGCAATTGAGAAGGAAAGTATCCTAATAGGCACAAAACAGTTCTGATAAGCCACAAGCAGCATCAGAAGTGATGCCTTTAACAGGAAACTCCTGCTTTTAGGTTTGGTGTATTGACTCTGAGGTTACAGTAAAACAAAGGATACAGCAGCAGCATTTTTTTGTCAATGAAATGAACTTCAACCCATCATTAATTATGCCCTCAGTGCAGAATAATATTCACGCTCAAATACTTGTAATCTCTCAAGTCTTTTAAAGAATATATGACATACACAGACACACAGACAAACAATAGACAATCTGAAATATTTAAGATTATATTTGATTGCAGCCTTGGGCAGAAAAGTCCACATCTTTAGATAATTAGATATGGTCTCTGTTACCCATTCCAACTTCCTGTCTATGCAAACCACAAACAATATAAATATATATTCTGAGTAAAGGTGTGCCTGGAACCACTCAGCCTGAGTTGTTTATATTCAGTGACAGCAAGGAGTGTTTCTCTCCAGATAAGTTGGACTGTAACGTAAATACATCTGGAGAGAGATTTCTGGTACTGCAAAGTCTTATAAATTGCAGGAAAAAAATAAGTGAGGTGAAAGTGACTTATAACGTGTGACTTCCATACCCTTAAACAGAGGGAGGTAATGTCCTCCCTCTGTTTAAGGGTATGGAGTCGGTAATGTCACTTTATCACTTTACTGGTAATGTCAGTAAAGTGATACTGAAATGGTCTCCACTGATTGATCATAATGCGACAGACTGGCGATCTGTCCAAGGTGACCCCCGCCTCTTGCCTGGAACGTTAGCTGGAGAGGCACCAGCAACCCTCCCGACCCCACAAAGTGACAAGGGTGTAAGGAAAATGGATGGATGATTGATCAGAAATTGGGTCATTTTGTCATCACTGAAGATTTTATACCATATCAAGTGTGCATGAGTCAGAAGTGACTGTAATAGTTTATCCAGAATATAATCCATCGACAAGTATAAAAATACTCTGTTGTGCACAGATTTGGAGATACTGGGACATTGGGACATTGCACTGAGAATTTATTGTGAGTAATGTTGGATTCATTAATAAACTGAGCCCAGCACTCCCTGGCATTAACAAGCTGAACACGAGTTCCTTTAAATCAAGGCTATAAAACCACCTGTTTTAAATAGCCTTTAATTCATAGTAACTGGAATATATTAAATGTGTACTTGCTTGATGATGGCATTTGACAAGTGTAATGTTTATTGCTGTTTTGTAATTGCTCACTGTATTATGCTTTCTGGTGTAAATCACGTTCAACTGAAATGCTGAAATGTGCTACATAAATAAACATGAGTTAATTTGACTTGACTTGATCTCTCCATGACTGTCAAAGAGATTTCTGACTAGAACACTACTGCATGTTTTCTGTTATTCTGGTTGCTGGGAAAAAAAATATTGGGAAAGAAGCCAATCTCTTCTTACTCTATAAAACTGTACTGTTAATTTGCCCTTTCTTTTTCTTCTGTTTGTTTTGTCATTTTCATAATTGACTGGTGTTTTGTTGTTGTTGTTGTTGTTGTTGTTGTTGTTGTTGTTGTTGTTGTTGTTGTTGTTGTTGTTGTTGTTTTGCGGATCTCTTTGAATGGGCTTATTGTTGTCTCTGAGGTAACAGAAATCTGGGCTACTGTAAGTGCAGCCCAAGGGCCTACCAGGGAACATGTGTCAAAATTTACATCACATGGGCTTCACAGAAGAGTGGAGCTGTAATTATAACTGAGGCTTTAAAATAAGTCCTTTCTGACAATAAACAAAGGTATAAATTGAAAATTTAGGCCAAGCGTGACAAAGAAAAGATTTCTTCAAAGGTAAGAACCTGGTGTCTTCTGTGTGTCTTCATATTGCTGTGGTTCAGGAAGCAAGATATGCATGTTTATTTCTTAGTACTGAAAAACATGCATGCCTCCCCCTTTTCATTAAACAAGACGGTTCCTCCTGGCTTTAAATTGAAAAATGTGCCCCAACCATCAAAAGGGAAAAGTGATGCTGACTTCTACTTGGGCTCAGTTCTGCTCTGCAGGAACCTGCTGCAAGGAAAGATTGATCTGAAGTATGGATTTGCTAGTTTAGTGATTGCAAGCAGGGGAATAAAGCTATAGCTTACTATATTATAATAGGACATGTGCTGCAAATTTGCCCAATTTAAAATCTAGTTTATGCAGCACACAACAACCTGGCTACACAAACATAAAACAAATTAAAACATATTCAGAAGTTTAAAACAAATCACAAAACAGTTTAAAAGTAATGTCACTGAATGATTGAATCACATTGCATGTCAGAAAAACATTTCTGTTTGCTATTTTTTTTTTGCTAATCTCATTCTGCTGGTATGCAGTGATGTAATTTTGCATCTCAAAAAGACTTTAGTAAAAATGGATAATGTTTATTCATGTTTAAGTCCTGGAGTGTCATTCTTAATTTTGTTTACGTTTTCTGACTGTTATGCAATTAATATATTTTTATAACAGTTCATACTGTGCCAACTTCTCCATAAATAACTTTATAATAATATAATAATGAGAAATTAATTTTCATTTTATCCACCATGAACGTTTAAAACCATACTGGATAACAATGTGGTGAGACGACTGATTTTATCTTTCATGTTTCAGAGCATATTGCGTTGGTTAGACAATTGCAGAGACTCAAGTGCTGATCTAATCAAGATTTTATAAGTTGTGTCTAACCACAAACAATCTTGCTTGACTGTCTGAAACTCTTGTCATGCAATCAAACTTCAACAGTTAAGCCAGTTCATAAATAAATCAATATGTATTTATTTGTATTTATTTAAATAACTATACTTATTATTTAAATAAATATTTATTTATTTATTTCCCATTTACAAATAAATAAACATTTATTTATTTATTTATTTATTTATTTATTTATTTATTTATTTATTTATTTATTGTAGCTCAACTCTGCAAAGTCTCTGTTTCTAGGCGTGCATTGAGCCTTTGGAGCTGTGAAAGAATACCAAACAAATAACCATAAAATTAAATTAAAAAATGATGCAGGGTACAAGTTAAGAGTCTGGGTTGGTGTAAAGAAATAATGATTAGACCAAAATACTGCAAACCCAAAACTTTTGCTTTATCCTACTCTACAAATGCATTTAGCTTGTGTTTAACTAGAAAAGAGCAGATGTTCTTTCTCACTCTCATCACAGCCCATTTCCACCACCCTGTCCACAAGGCAAACAGGATACGCTGTGCAGCAAAATTTAAATCTGTACTCATCGACTGAGGGACTCTAACCACGGAATAGTTAAAATGCCTACTTTGACATTAAACATGTATGACCATTAAGATTAGGATCCCAAATCTCCAGCATTTTCTGATATTCAATCTCCTGTGCTTCTACAAGTTGATTCTTCTCACCATGAGTATTTGACATTAACAGTCTTAGGTACAGCAGATCAGAGTGAGCATTACAACAGTACCAAAAAAAAAATCTGTATTCATAAGTCCTGTTTAGAATATAAATACATATTTCATTTAGAAAAACACAGAGCGTAATGACATGTCAATGATTGCATGCAACAGAAAGTGTTTTAATCTTACCGTGCAGAGCTCGCTTTGCAGATGAGGGCAGGGAGTGGGAGTGAGATAACTCACAGGACGGGGTAACTGAACACAGCAGGAAACGAGGGAGCAACTGAGAGATGAAAAGAGAGCAAGCTAAGAAGCAAGGGAGTTGTGTGCGGAGGAGAGACTGAAACTGTGACTTCCTCACAAGAATATGGGTGGTGAAAGTGAGGGTGAACAGGATAATGGGAGGAGCAGTATGTTCTGTACACATGCCACACTCCACATAAACCTGTACAACAAACCAGCGAAAGTGAGTACAGGACCACTACAGCTGCCTGACTGTCTGTCAGGTCAGCAAATACAAAAGCAGAGTTTGTAAAAATGAATAAAAATTGTGACGGGCTAAGGGGTCGGGGGGAAACAGAAGGAATACAATCAATAGGATTGATTGTATTCACTGCACTTTATCCCTTAGGATAAAGTGCAGTGTGGCTGAGCTGAGCATCTGCGGTGAGTGTTATCTGGAAGTCAGCTCTTACTTAAAAGCTCTGATCTGAGGGGCAATCGGGGAAGCAAATGCTTAAAGACTCTGCCGACATTAAAAGATGCGCTGAAACCTGCAGACTCCTCCTCAGATGCTGGGTTGAATTTGTGACAGTGGATCCCATGAGTCATTTACGGGAGATCATTGTCTTAGCAGGGCGTTCGTTGTGTGAACAGATCTTGTTGTATGTCACACCACACTGGTGTGTTTGCTTAGCCTGCAGATCAGACTGTCAACTACTGAAAGTTTGCTTTTATTTGGGTTCACGGTTTCTATGCATACATGCAGAGACATGTTCCAATTTTGCTTTCTATGGAGATGAAAACAGTTTTTTTTACATGTCTACTCATGCAATGTCATTTAGCAGAAGACTAATAACATTGAGTGGATAGAATAACAAGCAAGGCTGCCCTTTAAGTGTAACATATTCCTTGCAGATATAAATAATTTTTCATTGCTTCATCTTTCTTTGATACAATAAACCTGAGTTGGTTCTCATACTTTTTGCAATTGCACCAGCTGTTTGTTATTAAAATGTCCAAAAATATATAAAAAGCAAAAGATTAAGGTTTTTGCTTAAAGTTGGAATACCTTTTGTAGTTTATTGCACCATAGATTATTTACCCATCAGACACTCTATGTCACTTTGAGACAATCAACAAAACAGCAAAGATAACTGACCATAATAAATCAGTGAGTTTTGGTTGCAAAGTTTTCTTTATTTTTCTATTCAAATAGAAGCATTACAGCCTCCAAAACAACCGAAAACAGATTCCAAGTCAATAAAAATCCTCTCTTGATAAATGTGGTTGTGCAGTATAATTGTGAACGTCTTAATGCCATAAACACCATCAGAAGAGAAAAGGTCCATGTTTTTAAAACAACTATAACAATATCACAGACACTCTGAGCCATATTGGATTTGAGATCAAGGATTGTAAAATATCTGTCCATACTTGGAACATTTTGGATTTACTGAGGTGGTCCTTATCTTCCAAAAAAGTCTACAACCACTAGTGTGGATTGAATAGTTTTAGAAATAAAATCAATTAAGGTAAATCCACTATAGATGTATCTTAAGTGAAAAAAAGTGCTTTTCTAGTCCAGGTGTAGTTGTGTTGTGTATCAAAATGACAAGCTGTAGGTACTTTCTGTTTCAGTGAGTTGAGCATTTCCAGTCAATGTACAGTAAATATCACCGTCTCATTTGTGATACCAAAGTTTTTCAAAATCAGACCAGTGTCTTGTGCTTTTCAATCTTAATGTTTGGTTTTGGTAGTTGTCTGGGATCTTACAGGTTCCCGTGTTTTTTCTTGGGTTTGTTGCCAAGTTTTTGTGTTTGTATTTTGTTTCTCAGAATATAATGTTCAAGTTCTGCAAGTCATTTCATTTCAACTGAGTCATTTATTTACCTATGCTGATATTCAGTGAAAGAACCACATCCAGTCTGCTGAGTGCTCTTGTCAAGTCATGTTTTGTGTTCCTCCTTTTAGCTTGGATTACCTGTCTGAGCAGGGGGGAAAAAAAACTCTTTCCAAATTGATGTTTGGATCCTGATCTGCCTTCAGGCTTTCAGAACTTTGCAAAGCAGATTTGATTACAAAATGAATTAAAACAATTATTGTGCTGTGGTAAATATTAAGTAATGTACAACATGTTCCACACCCAGCAGGGGAATCCAGAAAGTTTAAGTTGAAGAATAGAAGAATAGGGTATCATAATTTACATTTAACTATTAAACATTAGAATGAATGAATGAATGAATGAATGAATGACTTTATTGCTTTTTTTATTGTGCTGTAAATTGTACAATAAAATTAAAAGCATCTGCCCTATAAGGTCCAATCAATAAAAATAAAAGATACATCACAAACACCACTATGTACAAAAAAGAAACATGAATGAAAACCAGACACACACCAGTTTAGTAGTAGCCATGTAAAATGTGATCAAAAAAGAAAAAGTTAAAACCAAGTCATTTAGTTTTCTGAGATTGATCAGTGAACACCACCCAGTCAGAGTGGTTTTGATAGGCCACTCATTTTCTTATGAAATGAGTCTGCTGTGGTGTCATCTGTAAACTTCATTATTTGATTTCCTGGAAATGCTGGTGAGTGTATAATGAGAAGATAGGGGAGGGGAGAAAGTGATGCACAGTGAGCTGACCGTGGAAAACACCCCTGTATGTATGCTGATTTTTTTATGTAATATTTAACAAATCTGTCTTCTCCTCATTGTCTTCATCTTGTCTTCAAAAAGAGGCAAGTATCGGTTCAGTCGATGTGAATCACATTTCTCCTTCGGCAGACAGTGCATGTAGAATATTTTAGCTGCCAAATGTGAGACCTGAAACCTGCCGGTTGAAGTGAACCGGAAAGGCAGCACTTTTAAAATTTAATTTCCACAATGAGAAGAAATAGAAGAAGCATCGTGGATGCAGATTACAGACATCTATTGAAGCTGCGGAGTTGTTTCTTTCAAAGTGAGGCTGATGTGTGTTCATTCTAGACCTTCTTTCATAATGGAGCTGATGCAGGCAAATTCATGAAGAAGAAGTAAGTGTAAGTCACCTTGAATTATCATATTGATTTTTGGGATTTATTTTTTTCTTGACTCATATTTCTAGAAGATACTTTTAGACAATAATAGAGCAAGTCCAAGTGTCAATGTCTGCAGGATACAAACGTTGATGTTTCTTTCGTTACTAAATTTAATGTTTGTGATTTTATTTCTTTCCCCTTCCTCCTGACTCAGGCTTAGGTTGGAGAGATGTTTAAGCAGAGGACATGTTAGCTGGCACAGGTCTTTAGAGTCCTGAGGGACAGGCCATTCGGGTCTGCAGCCGTACGCTGATGGAACATCTCCAGCTGCCTCCTGGCCTGGTCTGTGGTCATAAGATGCTTGAAGGAGCTATAATAACTAAAACATTGACCAAGCAGTCATAAATGCTATATATATATATATACACACACACACACACACACACACACACACACACACACACACACACACACACACACACACAC
>CAEGAF010030763.1:0-69531 GCA_903067075.1 Micropoecilia bifurca | reverse complement strand
CCCCCGCAGCCCCACCCCCGCCCGCGCGGCCCCCGCCCCCGACCCCGCCCGCCCCCGCGCCCCCCCCCCCCCCGGCCCGCCCCCCCCCCCCTCCCCCGCACCCCCCCCCCCCCCCCCGAACCTCCCCCCTGACAGTGATGACAGACGCTTTTTGATTCCCTCCCCACTTTTTTTCCCCTGGATGTTCGTTTTTGCTACGGTGCCCTTTCAATAAATATTTCTAAGTCTGTCAGTTAATTCTGAAATTCCATCGATGAACTCTGTCCAGAAAAATAAACGGGGCAGTCGCAGCAGTTGGCCTGGACGGGGAGTTGTTATTTTGTTCGGGGCTATTGGCAGCGACTCTTCACAGAAATATTGCTTATTTTTGCTTCGTTCCAGAGTCGAGCCTCTGACAGTTTGTGTGAAAAACTGCAAACTGGATTGTCGTTTAAACACAGCTTCTCTGCTCTGTAATTATGAGCACCGTTCACGCAGACGGCTTTCACAGACAGCCACAGAATAAGGATGGTTCTTCAGACGTACACATCCCTGCAATCTCTAACAAATAGTGGTCAAATTGCAATCAGAGGTATAAAAACAATAATTTTCCTCATCACATTAGTCATCGCATTTGCATCAATCTGTGCCTGCTGCTCGAGGATTGAAGTAGAAAACCTTGGAAATCCCATTGGGAGTAATTTGTTGGGTAGGCTTTGGGAAAACACTGTGGTGAAATTCAATGTCAGCTTGCTCAGTTATATTTCTCTATAAAGGATGCAGCGCGCTACAGATGTTGACACAATTACCTCAAAAATGTCCTGCATCAAAACTCGCGACTGTCATCGGTTGTTTTTTTGTGTGTTTTGACCTAACATAGGGCTTTGTTGTAAAAATCCTGAGAGGGGCAGTGACCACCATGGCCCACAACCCACTGAGCGGGCTCGCTCTAAAATAGAATGGTACATTCCAAACCAATATAACAGCGGCAGTGCACCATCACAAGACCGCAGTAAATGGCAAAATTATTGTGCATACTTTCTGAGGCACGCCTAAAAAACCCCACTGTGTCCACATGCACTCCCGCTAACATCAGGTAGTATTTAAGTGTCCTTCACCCTAATGTATGACTAAACATGCTGCCCCTTTACCAAGCAGCCCTGATATGCAGAGCGGGCGCTGTCATTCCGCACCAGACGCTTTAAAAACAGGATATGGTCTGGATTTCTCAACTCTATATAATAAAACCCAACTCCAGTTTGATTAAAGTAAAAGAAAAAGACAAAGAGTCATGCACACTGCCACCCACTTCCTGGGAAACTGCTCTATTTTGTGTGTGGATTTCCTGGCAGCTTGCAAACAAAATGCTAGCATTGACTGCCTTAAAGTGTCAGGCCGGATTCCTCTTGTTGGAGGAATGACTTAATAGCATGACAGGTAGTGTCGGGTATAGACAGCAGATTAAACTTAGAAATTTACAATGATGAGTAAAAAAATAGGGAATAAAGGGAACTAAGGAAAACAATGACAATTCCTGCACCGTGCTGTGGAGCAGCCCTCCAAAGACGTAGACATGGACAAACACTAGAAAACCACACCTCAAGCACCTATACCCAATCAAAGGGAACCTGCTACCAGACAGTGGACTGCTTGTACCATTGACTGGTACAGTGGTACTGCAGAACCCCAAACAAAAACAGCCACCCCACATATGTGAACCCCACTGGGGGACAAACTTCACAGAGTGCATTCCTCATACCCCGCACCTCTTAGATGTTCCAGAGCAGCCCACAATACCAGGCAAGGTTCTGACTGCCAGAACTCGGTCTATGTGGATGGTTTTATCTCCCCCTGAATAAAATGATTCCCTGAAACTCTTAAATCTGGAAAGGTTGCTTCCAAGGTTGACATGAGCTGGTTACCAGTATCAAGGTATTCCATCCATCCGTTCATTTTCTATACATGCTTATTCCTGCTAAAGAAGTAGGGCAGACCACAGACTGGTCACCAGTCTGTCATTTTTATAGCCTTTTTTTTCTCATAAATCCAGATTTTTTAATCTCTTAACTATCACCCTCTATACTTACATGTAAGTCAATGGGCCCATGAGGGTGCTGGTGTCATTTTGAAAGTTAAACTATTGTGAATCATAGTTCTACTAACAAAATGCCAGAGAAAGTAAATAAGACAGGAGATTTCTGTGCCACATTTAACAAGTGCCAACCCAGCTGGCTGCTAAAAGGTTATTATGGTTTTCCTTTTAATACACAAAACAGGAATTTGGCTGATTATAAATATTTCTAGTCAGCTATGAAACTAAAGGAGCCCCACACTAACTATTAAGTTCATGTTTTGAGCAGTATGTCAGCAAGCTATCTAATCGAGTAAATAGCTACAGTAAACCAGCTAATATCATTTTGTTATGCTTGTGTGTGAATGGAGAATGAAAGACAGGATATTATTCTGCGCAAAATGCATGTTTAATTTAAAACTGCTCTAATATTTTTGCCATGTTCTGTGCATCAAAATATAAATAAGACGTTTATGCATATAAACTATAAGATCAATTATTATCTATTTCTATTGCGTTAGCCAAAATTTTTTAGATTTTTTTGCTTTTATGGTTGTAAAGAAAGGCAGTACGATTATCCAATACATTTTTGCTTAAACGTTTTGCGTTAACATCAAGATACTGTCAGACTGCGGTATTTTTACTCCAGGGTGTCATACCTTTGGAATCGAATACCAGCCGACGCCTACACTGAAGCGTTCAAAAATCTGTTCCTTCTGTGTTTTGGTACTCAAACTCATGTTATCCCACTCCGCTGCTGCAAAAATTAGGAATGCCCCAACAGCACTCCTTTAAAAAGAAAGCATGTAAGACTATTGAATTAATGTTATTAAGATCATTAGGTTCCACCCAGCGAGAAAAAATAGTGCAGACCTCAGCGGTTCATTCTTTGCAGCAGCTGTTAATCACTTTGTTACACTCCGAAACGTTCATCTGCATAGTTTTGGCTGAAGCAGGGTGGAGAAGTCAAACCCGGGGCTAAACCAGAGATCTGTCTATGGCGTAGTCCGTCTTCCAACACCGCACTGAAAGCTCCCAGTGAAACACACAAACTCTGCTGTGAGGTATCCTTGAGGAAAATATCCACTTACTTCACAGCAACACATAAAGGTGTTCCTCAAACCAGGTGGAAATAAGAAAACTGACACATGCCGTCACTCCAGCGCTGTCAAATAACTCTCCTGTTTCCAGTTTTCTGAGGTGAGTGTATCTGCCAGGACTTTGCTGGCCTCCGAGGAGGACGCCGGGTGAAAGGGAGCAGTGACTCGGACCAAACCTGTCAAAAGATTTAATTTAATCTTGATGGAAAACTTCAGCTCACACAACAAATAGTAGTACGGCTCTATGTGTGCTTTGGTTTTTATTTGTTAACAGAATTTACGGTCTAAATATTGACTTTAAATTGGCCCTTTAATTAGCCGAAGCAGTTGGAAATACTCAGTAACCGATGCAGTGAAAGCGAGTCTTTGGATGGTGACACACAAAAAAAGAGAGCTTACAACGCTGGGCACAAGGGCGTTGCTAGACATACGGCAACAAAGAGGCGCAACCTCCAGCTGTGGCCTACAAAGATGAGGCATAGTTTATTTAGTAGTTTGATTTTAACCTTGTTTAAAAAGAAATTTTACATCCATGATCCAAATCTGCACTGGATGTGGATCAAGTTCATGTTCAAGAAACCAGTTTGGGGTTAGCTAAGCTTTATTGCATTATCCTGCTTAAAGTAGCTATCAGAAGATAAGTAGACTGCAGTCACAAAGGTACGGACGGTGTCTATTGAAACAGGATTGAATGGAACCATGTTGGATACATCAGTCTCTCTCCGCGATATGAGTGTTGCAAATGAAATCGTAACTCATTGGACCTTTTGCAATCAGTGACCAGTTTTGGAAAGCTTGTGTGGATTGTAGCCTCAGTTTTCCTTCGCTGATTGCTGTCGGACCTGGTTTGGTCTCCTGTTTGCTTCAAGGATGAACATGTTGAATTTCCAGAGATGATATTCTACACACTTCAGTTGTAGTGAGAGATTATTTAAGTCTCTGTTATGTTACTATTATCTCAAACTAGTTTGCTCATATTACTCTGACCTCTAAATATCAAGAGGATGGTTTTATTACCATAAATCAGTCTTTCTCAAACGGTGGTGTCTCGGACTACTGGTGGTCTGCGAGCGCCCCCTAGTGGTCCGTGGGGGTACTGCATGTAAACAGTTAGCAACGTTAGCTCCAAGTGTGACGCATAAAGTTAGCTTACCAAACAATTGTGTTTAAAAATGGTAATGGATAAATGGCGAAAAACCGGGTCATTCAAGAGAAAAACTGAAGGAACAGACAATTTCACAAGGTGAGTTACAGAATTTTTGTTTTTCAGCATTATTACGATACATGCAGATTTTGGTCTTCGGTTTTGCTGAATGCGATATGAAGGTGAAGAGGAGGAGAGCAGCGCTGCGACACGCTGACTAATGAGACATTTATCCCCATCTTGTGTGAAGTAATCCGCCACCTAAACCAGTACTTTCTCATAAGTCAAAATTAAGAAATCACTGACTTTAGTCAAGCTAGTGTAGCTTGCTAAGAAGTTAATTGTAAGTTAGTTTTGTCTATTAAGATATTTGCACAAGAAACTAGACCACAAATGCTTGGTAAAATTTTGGCGGTGTGAAAACCACAGGTAGGGCTTTTGTGAATTTTGTAGTGCTGAGAATAGCAAAAAAAAAAAAAAAAGAAAATAAGGAAGGATAAAACAACATCCATTTATGGTAGAGTCTCAAACTTTTTCAGGCGGAGGACCATTTAACAAACACTATGGACCACCTAACTTGAAATTGCCCGGTAATAAAACAACATCTTAATATACACAACATTAATTTAAATATTAGCCTTTTAACTCATTGTCTTTGTTCATTTTTTTAAGGAATTACTGACCTAAAACTGGCTCCTATATTTTACTAAAATTACTTGTAAGTTTGTTTTGTCTACTAAGATTTTTTGCACTAGACCACAAACACTTAGTGAGATTTTGTGTTTTTGTAGTGTGTAAGGTATTGTGTGTGTAGGTTAGGAGCTTCTTATATCTTTGTACGCTGATCTGGTCGTCCGTCAGTCAATGTCACTTGCTTGGTTTGAGCGAGCCCTGTGTATTGTGTTGCCGCCATGTGGCAACTCATTTTCTATTTTTGTTAACAAGCAATTGACCAGGTACACTCAAAAGCGGGTCTGGTGACTGTATATCTCAGGGATCTGAGGTAATGGCTCTGATAATGCCTGTTGTTAGGCACATTTCACAGATCTTCCTGTTTGAGTCTTTGTCCAGATACCATGAATCATCTGTTGTACATCAAATAGATCCGCAGTTTCGTCTGACAATGGGAGTCGCATCAGCATGAATGTATTCCAGATCTGGCAACCTGATAGCACGCCTTTCTTCTCCCTGTAAACAGATCATCCATTCAAAGCTTCTACATCTAACTTAAGAGCAGCTCAGGCTCACTGTCCACTGACTGGTTCCACGTGTCTGTAGGCGAAACCCGTGTGTGAGTCGCGTGTTTGCATGTGTGTGTGTGTTTGATGCTTTTGTGTGTGTGCGGCAACACTAAGGGGGTCATGAGTCACTGAGACACGGACATGACTGATGCCCTCTCTAGGTTTTACTCTAATTACCGCTGAGGTGTTAGTGATTGTCCTGGTGACAATCCGGAGCTTGGCTGGTGTGTTGTTACAGCCTCGCCAAGATGAGGCAGTCACAAATCCAGGCTCATAAGCTGTAATTGCGCGTTTTTCAAAAGTGCAGCACTACTAAGTCACAGCACACCTTGACGCTTGGATGTGCGTAGGTTGTGGCAAACAGCAACCCTGTCAACTGCTGTAGTAATTGCTGCTGAGTAATGTTCTTGCTTTGGCTCGGGTAACAAAAAAGCTCCCCAATAAATCTGGAGACCATTTTAGGACGTCACCCAACAGGCTGTGAGTTTGCATGGGGAAAAAAAGCACTATTAAAAGAAATAGCAAAGCTGAAACCATGCAACCTTAACAACATCAAATTAAAGCTCTCATCAAACGCTGGCTGCCACGAAAAGGAGGCGAAAAGGCACAAAGTTGGCCAACAAAGCATCTCAGTTTGAGGAAATACCCACACTGCACAGAAGCACAGCCTCCAGTCATTTCCAATGCTCGCAAAGACAATGGGGATACGCTGAGGCTTAAGTAATAAGAACAAAATGACTTCCAGAGCAGTGAGGCCTCCTCGTTTTCAACGTGGCAGTCATGCGGGAAAATCGGAGCCACGCGAGCAGAGGGTTTCGTCGAGGATCAAAGATCGTGATTAGCCCGCACTGTCCGTCCGCCTTAATGGGGAGATCTGCTGCCAATGGCAACCATATGCAGGCTGGATTAACCTCTCCATCACAATCACTACCCGAGGGAAGAAGAGAGAAATACAAAGCAGGAGAGGAGGGCAGAACAGAGAGGAGAGGGAAGCCAAAGAGATGGGGACTAGAGAAAGGAGGGGGTGGAAGTATAGAGGTAAAAAAAAAATGCAAACATTAAATGTCAGTCCCTGATGTGTGGCATAACACGTGTGCCCAATATGCAGGAACGACTCCAGTAAGTTTACTGACCTATAGAGTCCGGAAGTTGGAGGAAACTGCCAGCTGAAACAAGTCTTTCAAGTTTTAAATGAGCCACAGTAGATTTCCTGCACTGCACATTTGGAATTTTAATAAATCAGACGCAAGTGAGGAGAGAAGTGGTTGATATAATCATGTTGCTTTGAAGTCTGTGGTGTCATCACGTGTTGTAAAAAGTAGCCATTTCATCTAAAAATCAATATTTAACTTAATAGTAACTGTAAATTTACCAAAGAGAACACAGGAAATGAAGGGACAGGGATCGTGAAGTTCCAGCCAGATGTAATTCATGGTTAATGTACTAACCATTTTTCCTGGAGGAGAGTTTACCAAAAGACTCTCTGCTCCAAGCTGCAGCTCTCTTTTTATAATATTTTTGTTTGTCAAAAGATCTTCACAGTGTCCTGAAAGAAGTACATTTGTTAATTTTTTTATTTTTTTTCTATCGGATTCATTAAGTCCTAGACTAGTAAATTTATTGAAATGAAATTATTTAAAAAAACATAAACAAACACTCTTGACTGGAACTACAGTATACGATTTTTGTGTTGACTGGTTTAAGGGTCAACATGCCTCTCCACATTGAAGTACATGAGTCTCATGGATGAGCACTTACTGTTGAGCACGCTTACTGTTTATTTTGTTTAGCTGAACAGCTGTGTCCCATTCAGATTTAGGGTTGTAATTAATGCCTCATAGGTGCCATTGATGCACTGTCTCCCCAGAAAAGGAGAAGACTAGTAGGAACAAGAAGGGATATCTCAGTGAAATTCCAGTGCAGTTTTTGTATTTGTATTGTCTCATACAGGGGAAAAAGTAGATCTCTCTACACTGGTGTTGTCCAAAATAAGCAAAAAAGTAAGACAATGTGAAACTGACAAAAGTTTGTTGGTAACCCTTAGTATTCATGTCCTTTTTGGGTTGATCCAATGGCGGCAGTGGTGGAGGTTTATATTGTATTTGTTCCAAGTTATGGTCTGTTGCTAAGGTCTAGTGTCTTTGTGTGCCTCGGTGAAATCGTGGTGCTCACTTTGGGTTACCATCAGTGTACTCTCACTGTTTCGTGGCCTAATAATGTAGGACCTACTTACTAATTAACCCATCGGCATCAATTGCCCTGTTCAGTGTTCCTTCTGGAAAAGCTGCTAACCCACAATTAACCCACCTGCCATAGTTGCTACTTCTTCCCCCACCTGCAATGTCACCGTTAACCTACCAATATAATTAGTTAACATCCTAACTCCACCATGGTTGTTCATGAGATGCACCAAGTTTTTTTGTTTCCTTGTGGACGAATGTTCAACATATCAGTATGGTCAATTTTTAGAACTTTAGAACCTTTTAGCTTCCTCTAATAATACATAATTTCAAAAACCTTTTTCAAAATGCTGAAGTCTTCATTAATCCTTTGCCACCAGACAGGAAGTGGCCTCAGCTTCCATCAAGGTCAGATTTGTGATAAATTTTTAATGGGCACATTCACACCAGCCCTGCTTAGTGCGCTTTAATCAAACTTTAGTTTGTTTGTCGTGAAAGTCTGGTTGGTTTGGGGATGTGTGAACGCATAATCAAACTGATGCGGACCAATAAAGTAAACTCTGGTCCACCTAGAAACCTAGATCGCTTTTCCTTTGAAGTGAACTCTGGCATGATTCAAAGTGTGGATACAAGCAGACCAGAGACCGCTCCAAAAGCACGAAGCAGAGTACAGCGCAGGACATTCTGGGTAAATACAACCAAAACAAACATGCTAAAAGAAGAAATAACTTGTGGTCTTTTGCAAAGTCTATAGAGAAATCCTTAAATTGCTCAAATTTGACACCGCTCCATTTTTGTTTACATTTTGTGAAGAATGAAGTTGTGTTCAGTGTCTTCTTTGGAGGTTTTCAGGTTCTTCCCTTCAGTGCTTCTTGGTGTAGCGCCACCACAGGCGGGTTCCGAAGAGGTTTTTCAAAGAATTTGGATTGTTTGACACAACGCAAGTTGAAAGCCAGCCGCACCAGATGAAAATGTAACAAACGTGATTTTGGTCTGATGGTGGTGAAAACAACTTAAATCAGAGTTGCATTGAGCCTGGCCAAATGTATCATAGTGGCCCAGACTTGCAGAATTGATGGGTGGCTGAGCAGAACCTTTCACACCGCTTGCGGCCACCTGCAACATCAATTTTTAACCTTGATTCCCAGACGTCTGTCAATCCCTTTTCAATGTGGTGCTCTTAGAATAGGTGCTTGATAAATAATGTTGAATTTCCAATCTAACTGTAACGTAAGGGTTAAGACTCGCTTAGGTGTATCAACACATCAATCTCAACTACTTTAGCATCTCTCTTAAAAGAAAATATAATACACAAGAAACAATTTAAGTTCACAGTTTGTTTGAGCCATCTCACACTACACGCATTCAGCAATACATGAAATGACTGCAGCTATACCCACGTACTAACAAATTGCTCCATGTCTGTACGGTGTATGTCAGTCAGCTGTTTTCCTCTCTACTTTGCGTCCCGTTCATACATGCGCTCCTTCACTCGTGTGCCTGTTCTGTATTACTCAGATGAGCCATTGAGTCCTCGGTTTAATGGGCCTCGGCTCTCTTTCATCAGCAGAAAGCCAAGTCATCACAGCTGAGCGCCGGCGACGTGGGCTGGAGCCTTCAGGGAATAAGAGCCGGATTAAGTGATATCATATCGTTTAGCGGAGGATCTCCCTCCTTTGGCAGCTGTCCCAAGAGCCGGTCATGCCTTCAAAAGGTGTGCAGCCATTTGGCTCCGAAAGCGCCGTTATGTGCTCTGGTGATATTTAATTTCGCAGCTGTCCTGATGGTAAATTGGAATGAAAGTGAAGGCGTTTGTTAGCAAGAAGTGAATCACTTGCGTTCATGCAGCCAAGTGACACATCAGGAGCATCTGCTTACCTGTCCATCTGTTCTCCGCCTGAGTGGGTGAGACCTTCTCTTAGGTACAGATTTTTTTGGACTGAGAATCAAGCTCAGCGTTTAAGTTGTCAGCTTTTTTATTTCCACACTTTTCCTGTTTAAAGCTTTGAAACCCCTCTATGTGGCAATTTAGCTCTCAGAATAAAAAAAAAAGAAGACGGTATAAAACCTCTTTTTTTCCATTATTCTGCAAAACTGAACCTTCCAAGACGACCTCATGCAGGCGGATTTTGAACGCTTTTCCTTAATGTTACATCAATCTCCGTTTTCCTTTTGAGGTTTCCTTTCATTTGAAATAAATAAAACGAGGATATTCTGTAATCAAGTCACACTCGCTGCGGTTGCGTAAGAAGAGAAAAGATATTTGTGAATCGGGCGACGGTTCCTGTGAAAAAGCCCACTCCTAAGTCCACCATTCCGTTCTAATTAAGTGCAACAGATTCGACATAAACGTCATGGCCTTTCACATAATCCCGTCTGTTATAATAAGAACCACCGTCAGGGAACACTGATGTAATGACTGTTATGAACACAAGCGTTTCTAAAAGTCAGATGCCATTTATCAGGGCCACCCACGTTACACTGTGCAGGAACGTTTCAGAAAATGTTCATATATTTTTTTGAAACGGAAATCGTGACCCATGAGTAACGCTTTCTAAACTTTTGGTGTGAGTCAGTGTCATGCTAATTCTATGGCAGATTTGACCAAAGAAAATTTGCATTTAATTTCAATTCTAAGTGAAGGAAGCCGTTGAATTGACTAATATTTTATAATGTAGACGCAGGCCTACTGACTTTTTCCATTTATTATGCTTTGATCAAACATTTTTCTTTATTTATTTAAATTATGAAAATACAGAAATTGCTCAGCAGAAAAAGAAGAAAGAATGATTTTTTTAATATAGATTTGGATCATGTTGACAAATGTGACAAATGTACATTTCAGGTAATTGGTCCTTCAATTCCTAAACAGACAATGATGTTTGGAAATCATTTTTCTTGTATGTTATTCTTCTCCATTCAAAAAAATCTCCTTTGTTGTTTTTGCTACAGTACCAAATAGAATTGATAAAAATAAAAATGCATGCTTTTATTTTTTCTACATAAAAAACCAAATGAGAACAGAAAATTCTGTCTTAAGGTATGGACACTGATATCTATGCACATCATGGATGTCCTGATTCTGATTTTTTCAACTCTGAAAAATGGGAAATGTATCCATTATTGATGCAGAGCAAGACTAAACAGAATAAAGGAAGAAGTTCAAACCATCCCTTCCATTTATTCAACGTCTCTCTCTGCTTCTTCCTAGCAAGTCAATTACACAGAGATTTAAATAAAAGTGGCAAAAGCATATGAGTAGGTTTAGCAGTGCTTGCCAGAAACTGATGGTGTAACCCAGTTCTGTGTTATTATCTTTGCTGCCTGCAATTGAGCTATTAACATGTCATGACAGTCATGGGTCTATGATATAGCAGCAGAATAAGAGACGTTTTCAGATTTGATGCAACACTGACTGCTACCGCAGCCTCGATGACTCTCTGTAGATACTTTAATCATATGAGTTATGACATTTCATTTCCCTTTTCGATAAAATGTTTTTGAATTTTTACCAAGCTCATCTCCAGACATTCTTTTTTTTGTATGTTAGCTAGCCATCTATCATTTTGTATAATACCCAATACTGTAAGCCAATGAGTTTGCGCAGCCAATTTCCTTTTTTGAACTAATGTACTGGTTTTAAGCTTAAACAGCAGCAGCTCCCTGTTTTCTTGCATCATGTCATCTACATGGGTCTATTGTCTCTGCGTGGAGAACAGCTGATATTCTCATCATAGATTTAATGACAGAACCTTCTAGAAATATCTATTTCTGGGGTGGAACAGCAAGAAAGAATACACTGAAACATTTCATCAAACCTTCTCCCTCAAGTGCTAAAATTAGAAACGTCTTCTCTTCCCAAATACAGCAAAGAATCTTCCAGCTTTAACAGAAAAAAGCATTTCTTTGATTTATTTTTTGAGTGAAAACTGGCTCCTTTCATTTTGCAGGAAAATATCAAACTTGAATGCTGTTCTGCTGTTCAAAAGCGAACCAGGGGGGCATTTAGATTTCTAAATAAAGACGACTGATCCAGGCTTTTTGTTTTAGGTCTCGTTTTTGTTATTTCAGTGGGATTGAATTGCTCTTGCTTTGCTTGAGCAACGTTCGGCACAGTGGATCGGCTGGAATGTGTGTCTTTTCGGCAAAACTTTTGATAAGCTTCATCCCGAAAAGACCCCACCGCCGAAGAGTCTATCCTCAGTGAAGAAGAGCGCGTTGTTTGTTAGGCAGCAACGCAATGATGAGTGTGTGCGCATAAAAATTGCTGCATCCACACCCTTACTCTTTAGGGAGGACACCAAGAGGAAAAACTGTAAATCTTTCATATGTAAGACTTTCAAGAATTTTAGTCACCCTTTGAAAATTTGCCTTGATGAGCAGTAATTGCCGTGTGGACCCTTCCATCTTCCTCACGCTTTCATGTCCCCTCAGTGGGTCTTGAATCACGGCATCTCGTGGTCTCCCTAACGACCCTCTGGGCGTCTGATGGAGGAGAGAAGACCACCATAAGAGCAAAACTTTGGCACCCGAGACGGTTTCGCTGGTGTGCCGTTTAAATCATCTCAGCCCAATTCCCATCTCAGTAGAAGCTTCATATTCCTGAACAAGATAAATATTTGCATAACACATATACTGTAGTTGCAGCACTGGGCTCGGGCCAGAGACTGGGTAGTTAAAACATAAGAGAGAGAGAGTACCATTTACCATTAGGTAATTACGGCACTGTTTGCATTTCTCTGACAGGACTTTTGTGCATGTTTTACTTCCAGCAACTCCTCCTATGTAAAATATATCATTCTGACATTTTGTCATGTTTCAACCACAGCGTTCAGCGGGATTTTATTCTATCAGAAAAACGCAAAGTAGAGCATAATTGTGAAGTGGAAGAAAAACGAGACATGATTTTTCCACATTTTTAAGCCTCCAACACGGTTTTTTTTAAGACAGTCACGTGTTTTGCTCAATCCTACACAAACAGACTTTCATGTCAGAAGCACAGAAAACCATCCCCACTGAACGGTGCTGTCACCACCGTGTTCCTCTACGGCGATGTTCAGAGCGACGCGTGAAGGACAGAAAATGTCAGTTTTGTTCTCATGTCATCACAGCACAAACAGAAGACCTTTTGGCTTTCTTTTCAGCTGTTGCCTCTCAACAAATAGTTGCCCCGTCAACCAAACTTGAGCTTTGGATCCCTAAGGTGTTCCCAGAATTACCACGGTTGCTACTCTGATTTAAGCTTTCATCGGTTAAGTGGACAGACTTGTCTTAATCGCATTGCCATACACTTTCTGTTGTCAGACGAAGGTTTGAGTCAAAAGAGTTGAATAAAAAAGCAAGAACATTTTGCATTCTTTAACCTCTTCCTGCACTTTTCTTGTTGTTTTGAAGTTATGTACTACTTTATATTGGCTTCTCACTTAAAACTTCCTTTTCTTGTAGCAACATCTGGAGCTCATACTTTTTTTTCTATAATCACACCTTGAAAATGTACTGAAATATCCTAACTCTCCTGTTCAAATTAGGGAAACATGATAGTCCAAATTCCCTTAATATATACATAATAAGTGCACCCCACATTCAGGTCCCTTCAGTTACACAGAAATATCAGATATATCCTGGAACCCAAAAAAAAAAAGAAACAACAAAAAATAAACACTGATAATTTGTTGAGAGAAAATTTTGAAATGTTTACGGTATCTCAGTTACATAATGCGTTTTGGGTTGTCGTCCAATTGGAGAGACACACTGCTGGCTTTCATTAGCATCAGGCATTTTTCTCCATCACATTGAGTGATGCTGCCAGAAGTCTGTGCTTCTGAAAACATCGCAGGGCCCTGCCAACACCTCCCCTCCGCCTCATCCCAAAAAGCCTCTGCAACCTTCCGCCCCTCCGACCCCCCCTCTCTGTTTTCGGCTCCCGCCGCAGCCAGAGTAGGGCCGGGTAGCTGAAAGGCAGCGCAGGCAGCGTGGCCCGGCTCCAAGCCCGGCCACTTTGGAAATTGCCACACGCAAAGTGCTGGCCTCTCCAGTTGTTGGCATGACGGGGGTCACCTCTGGGGCCCCGGGGGTGGGTAAACACACATGACCCAAGACAAACTTTCACAATTCCGCCAGGTGTGCAAACAGGAGGCCGCAAAAATACCCGGAAAAAAGTCTGACCTTGCAGAAACAATATGACCACCTCCGATGAACTCCTCTCCTAAGCGCAGAGGGTTGCGAAGGAGGAGAGAGAGAAATCCAGGCTGGAGCCGTTGCAAGAGGACAGGACTCGTGAAGGCTTGTTGCACAACAACCATCGCGCAAGATTGATTGGTTTGGATCAGGCCGACCCGTCCTGATTGGTCGTCTGTGTGGAACTCGTTCAGCCGTACCAGATTGCTGAGAAAAACTAGAGCTTTTCGTGAAAGACATACTTATGTTTTTCACCCTTTTTTTAAGAAAGATTCCAGTTTGACAAAAGCCTCAACATGGCAAATTTCAAGCATAATCAGATTTTCTTTCCTCTCCTTTCTTTTTCCTTTCTCGGGCTGCATCGGCGATCCAATCCCCCGTCTCCTGAACCATTGTCTCCTGGGTCGGTGCGTCCCAGAGCTGACCTCTGTGGGGAGTCTTCCAGGCACCACAAGTTGGTCTGTGCGCTCGTATGAACTCAGACTTGTTTGAGAGCTCGGGCCCGTGCCATCGAGTCTGAAGGACGCAGCAAAACAAGGCCTTAACTGGAACCAGATGCGGCACTGTCCTCCCAGATCATCAGATATAATTTGTGTCAGATTTTAGTCCGATAGCCACGCTCTCTGGCAAAGGGATGGGCTGTTTGTTTGCGAGGGACAAACAAAGCTCTGGAGTGGGGGTTTTTTCCCCAAAATTTGTTTTTATCTTCATCTGAAAGCTAAAGGAACCCCGAACACTCTTCGCTGCCATCTCGATTTCTCTGCATTCCACTTAAAAACGTTCATTCAGAAACGCTCCTAGAAGCCAGAGGCAGTTGATTTTCTCCAAGCTGTCATAAATCTCTGTCACACTAATATGTAGTTGTAACCAAATGATATAATGATATCATTGTTAGAGCTTACCTCTGCTCAGCCCCTCTGCTAGACAGTGAGCGAGCACGTAGCAGCCTGCTGGTTATACTATTAGCAATACAGATGAGAGATGTCTGCGTGTCTGCAAAGTCAACCTGTAATTATCATGGCTTTATGTCCCCAGGCAAGAGACTGAGTCAGATTTATAGATTTATTCTGTCTTCAAATTAGCATCGTGCCTCAGATTCCAGCATTTCATCTTGGAGGCTGCAGGAATGTTTTTAGGGCTGAAAAAAAAATAAAAAAAAGGCGAGTCATTGTAATTCACAGCTACACATCCCGAAACCGCTCCTTGGTAAAAAAAAAACAAAAAAAAAACGGTGTTTGGAGGGGCGACACAGTATGCGACTGTGCTGAGTTCTTCAAAGCGCACGCATCGGAAACCCCTTTCAGAGCTGCAGCCGTATGCGACGCGTTTCGTGTTTGTGAAGCAGCTGTAGACGTTTTTTTTCTTTCTTTACAGGGATGGGGAAAAAGACTGGTTTCAAAGTTTAGACTGCACTTTAACTGAGTGTCCTCTGTAAACAGAACTGGATCGCAGCTATTGTTGTTGCGTGCTGGGTTAGACCTCATGAATCAGTTTTCTTGTTGTTTTTAAGTGCGTTGCTCATCCAAGAGTATCGAGCCTCCAAAAACAGACACTGGATTTTATGTGCACATGTCACATCAGATCGAGTCACCTCGTTTTTATATTGTCTTGTGAAGTTCTGGGGTTATTGTTCTTTTTTTCTTCTTTCTTTTTCTGTGATTTCCAACATTTGGACATTGAGTCAGGTTTAGTGGATCGCAGTCAAAAATATTCTGTGACTCATAAACGTGCTGGTTTTATTGGTTTCCTTTGCGTTCCAGTAAAGTTTCTCTGTCACTGAGCTTCAATCAACTCGCTGACCGAAGTGTTTCAGTCTTTTCACAGCCATTTTACTTGCTTACAATAATCAAAATTTTTATGTTCTAACATAAATTTTCCCTAAATATTTTCACATTAGGGGTGCACCAGTTTATCAGCCAGCCAATTTATCCTTAATTTTGGGAGATTGGTAATTGGCCGATCTTATCTTCCTCAGCAACGGTCTACAAATCAACCACTGTCTCCGGTGAAAAAGGTTTGAGTGATGGACCAGCCCATGTTTACAGTTAGCAATACTGTTACTCCACTGATACCAATTCAGAAACTCTCTTTCCATATTGAGCAACATTTCAGAAAAAAAAATTGTATCGGCCAAAATTAATATCAGCAGGTTAGGCTTTGCAAAAGATCGGTAATCATCGATCGGCCAGAAAACTCCGATCGGTGCAACCTTAGTTCTCATTCATATTTTCAAAACTAATTTGTTTCTTCAGGAAGTCCAACTTTCTTCTGCAGCCCAAAAACATATCTTTCTTTGTTTAACAGGTTTCTCATAGTTGCTCTGGCATGACATGCCTGGTTGTTTGCCCATCTGTATTGGATTTGCCTGTCCAGGCTGTACCTTTCCTCTCAGCCAAGCTTTCCCAAACAGCATAGATAATAAGAATAATGCAAAGTGGATTAAACTGAACTGAAACACAGTTAATTGAAGGAGAACTGAACTGTGTGGACTTGAATGGAACTGCTTTAGACACACTGAGCTAAATGTTAAATATATTACTCAATATAAACTCAAATAATGTGAGTTGAATCACATCCTCTTTACCTTTATGTAAAATAATCTAAACTAATTAGGACTGGATACAACTGAACAACTTAATTGTTTGTCGTTGTTTTTTTTTGTTTTTTTTTTATCAACTCGAACTGAACAGAACTTAATTTGTGCGTGAAATGCATTAAATTGGATTTAATTGAGCAGACGCAAATTAAACCTGAATAAAGGTGAACTTTTGCAGACAAACTTAAAAATGTACTTTTCCAAATATGACATTTCGTTATTCCTTATATCACAATGTGAGTCACTGCTTTAATATCCTTGCAGACAGCCGTTTTAAACTGATTTTCTTTTTCTTCCTCAAAAGCGCCTAAAGAACTGCACGCCTCCGACGTTTTATGAGGAAAATTGAATCCGCACGCTTCTTCAGTAGTTAAAAACTCTGGCGCTATCATAACACGATTAGTGCTTTCTGTTTGAAGCCGCATGCTTTCTTCATGAGTTGTGGATGCATTCCTCCTGCGACGTGTCCTGGATTGATCTCTGCTGACTCAGAAGGAAGGCTGCATACCTCCCCAGCATCTAATACATAACACCCCCGGGGGGTTACCTTCGCACACGTGCAGTCGGCTCCGTCTGGAGAGATCGCGCTTTACGGTCTGCGCTCATTTGTACTAGATTTTCGAGAGGAACCCTGCCGTCAGGAAGAAAGACATGTTAATCTCTGGAAAAGTGCAGGCGATAAATTTCCCCCATAAACGTAAATTTGCTTTATTTAGAGCTTATTTAATGTGAATAAAGAAGTAGTTACCTAATCTACATGGCAAGAGGCTGACGCTGTCATCTTTTATTCAGTATGTAGCAGGGTTGATTTAAAGTAGCACCATCTGATCTGAATTTAATATTCAGACATAATCAATGAGACAACTCTGTTTGAAATGATAAAGCAATCCAGGCAGTGAACTCTGGAGCGCCGGCCTGCCTCCCTCGTGCTTCGGGCTGTATTGTGACTGGTTCAAGTCAGCGTCCCGCTCATACATCTTTCTAAAATTATACACCACAACCAAGAAAAACCCTCCACTTCTAAACAACTTCCAAAAATTCAGATTTCAGTCTCTCCACCTCTTTTTTTCTGTATCTTGTTATTGTGTTACACGGGGACTGAAAGACGAGTCACAGCATTATGAAATCATGTGAGGAGAGCAATTATCCATCACAAAAGCCCCACAGAACAAAAAATAACCCACCGGCTGGGGGAGACAACAGAGCCTTTTGTTTGCCCGATTGTAAGCGACACAGTGCCGAACTCCTCCTGCATAATGGCTTGTTTCTCCTGCGAGCTGTCTGCTTTTATCAAGCATACTTTGTTCTCTTCAGCAAGCAAGCCGGGTCTCTGGGCGGCTTATCTGTGAGCTCATTCAGGTTGTGATTGGCTTTTCTGACCTCCACGTTTGAGTCACGGCCAGCGCTGCATTAATTCATTCTTCCCTGCACTTGCCACTCATGACACACGGGCCATTTCTGTTTTTTGACATTTGCCCAAAGTGACGGCATCATGTTATCGGGGGCGTCATGTGACTGCCGACCCTACAGTGGAGCTGTATCATCAGAGCAGTGTAATTATAACGCTGACTTGGCAGTTGAGCTGCTTGAACCTTGTTGACCCCGATCTTGGAGCCATTGTAAAATGTCTCAGCAGTTGACAGCTGACCACACAATGAAGGGTTGCCAGCAGTTATCTCGCTGTTTTTGCTATACCAGATATCTGGATGGGGATCTGAGTACCATCAGCAGAAAGATCCTCGCAGGTCAAGAAGTTATTCCACTTTAATCAAACTTTAGCTTGTTTGCCTAGAAAGTCCGGTTTGTTTGGGGAATTGTGAATGCGCAATCAAACTCTGATGCAGGACAAAAAAAAGCAAACTTTGGACAAACCTAGGTCTGCGTTCGGTTGAAGTCAACTTTGCCGCTGTTCAAATGCGCCAAAGCAGACCGCAAAAAAGCAGGAAACTCAGTGCTGTGCCGGGCATTCTGGGTAAATACAACCAAAACAAATGCAATAGTCTAACCCCAGTGGAAGAAGAAATGGCTCGTCTTCTGAGGTTTTTGCGGTGTTTCCTTCAGTAGTTCTTGGTGCAGCGCCACCACAGGCGAGTGGGTGAACAGGTTTTTCAAAGGGTTTGAATCACCTGACACTGTAGTGTAAAAGCAAACCGCACCAAATGTAAAATCAAAAAATTGTTGGTAAAAAAATTGTTGGGTTCATTAAAAAAAATTGGCTGATGCATGTTTTTCTTAATTTTCATCTGACCAAACCACATTGTTGAAACTGGTGCAGGTAGATTTCCTGGCATCACCCTAAAATAACCATTTTCGTATAGAAATTGTCCATTAAGAGATGGCTACAACTATTTTATTCTTTACTTTAATCTCCTTAATCTATCCGGCATCAAGATAAATATGGATCCACGTCAAACTTAGTGGTCAACGTAAACAGAGCATCACGTATTACAAATTAATTGTTTATTTGTAAAGTACTGAATTCCGTCAGTAACGTTTCATTTAATAGGAAGGTGCAGCAATCAATAATTGTGCCACTGGTGATTTTGTTAAACACCGGTTTTGCTACTGCAATAAACAGATGAATTCATCTGAATGCTTTTCGCACCTTTTTTTTTTCCTTTTACCGACGGTGCAAAATAAATTTGCGCAGGACCAGCAGAGGCCTGCTCTTCTTTTCCATACAAAAGTTTCACAGAGATGTAGAAATAGCAGCAGGGTTTGGGTGCCAAAAGCAAGACGTCTAGCTCCATCTACTTAGCACACAAATTAAACCCGCTTGTCAGTGAACATTTAGAAATCATCGCTAGCGTCTCAGTGGGCCTCGCTGTTTGAACTGCAGTGTAGGTAGGCACTGTTTACCCTGGACCTGGTCCTTGATTAAAATGAGAAATGGGAGAAGAAAAGAAAAAGAAAACGACATGGATCAGTCTGTCGGTGGTCAGCCACAGACCCCTCATCGCAGCGTCTAGCGATGATCTGACTCTCCTCTTTCTTTTTTCTTTTGCCGCACTTTTATGCAATCACAGCTCCGGGAGCTATTTTTAATGCGTGTTTAGGTTGTGCGCGCGCCATTCGATATTAAACATTTCCCCTTATTACTTTATTTTTCCTCAAAGCTGTGACTCCAAAAACAGCTGTCCAGACACCACAAGAAAGGGCCCCGGGCTCCCCTGGAAGACGTCGATACGACTTCTGGTCTCCTCGAAGGAAAAATATCTCCCTTTCATTAAAGGTAATACCGTAAGAGTACCTCACCAAACAATTCACGCAGAACATCAACACCCTCCCGGCGACACGCCGTCTTCCGCAAGACCTGGCCCGGAGCGGGCGTCACGCCGCGGCTGCAGCCCGGCGCTCAGGGCCCCGGCGACGGCGCGGGGCAGATATTTACCCTCACACCAGCCGGCAGGGGCGGCCAACAGAAGCTGATTGCAAGTGGTGTTTGTTTCCAATGAAAGCACGTTAATTCAGGCTCGGCCGCAGTGTAAACTGCCTTGGCGTTTTACAGATGTCGCCTGTTAAATCGAATCACTGTACCTGCCTGTTTGCCCGGCAGGGGCCGTTTTGATGCCCCGCCAGAGAAAGTACACAAGGCAAGCCAAAAAACGTCTATTAATAAGCCCTTCCTCTCCTGATGCTGCAACTCCTCGGCGTGTAACGTCTGCCCTCGGCTAATTGCGTCGCGTCATTTTTAGCCTTCACAGCGAGCGCCGCTTCACGGCACCAGGAGCGAGTTAATTTTAACTCATCTGAGGTATCATTATCCTCCAATATTTTTCCAGAAATGCTCCCATCCAAGAGCTAATTTTCTGTGAAAACAGCCGTCGTCTTGTGAAGGACATCTCCTGTGACAAAGCGAAGGAAAGGAGCGGCCCGTGTTTTGCGCACACGCGTGCGATAGCCCGCGTAATTTTCGAGCGTGTTCCAGCACATGATACTTCTATTATGTTACCGGGAGAGCTTGTGATAATAAAGTGAGTTCGTTTTGAAAAGGTGTGTGTGGTCCTGGGTGGTAGGAGGGAGAAAGTGTCTGGCAGGGTGGGCCACCAACCACAGTCCTCGGGGCAGACCTTGGTCAGAGCTCTGAAGATGGCCAAGCTCTTCAGCACCACACAGACAAATACAGCCAGAGTGGTATACGGCCACCGGTGGAGAGCCAGTAATGAATGAAATATTATATTCCGCATCAGATTCCAGACTTTAACGTTATTAGCCTCACATAAAATTATTTTTTTTGACAGCAAAATGTACATAAATTAGAAAAATGTCTCTGCAGCAATTTGAAGTCTTCAACTGGTAGCAAGGCCTTGAAAGGATTTTTTTTATTATGATTATTATTTCATGAGAAACTGTAAAATCATTTCTCATCTGCTTATGCTTTGCAGCTGGACAGTTACAGCGCTGTGAGGGCGTTTGCCCCCCTTGCAGTTTTCTTCATGTTTTTTTAATTCCTTTTTGTGTTTTAGATCATTGTCAAATATAATATTAGATTATTTGAGTAAGTTTGAAAAGCAGTTTTAAAATTACAATTTTAATTGTGAAGGTAAAAAAAGAAAGTTGTCTGAAACAACTGATCTTTTAGCGAAAAAAATCATGCCTCGCTAACTTGCTGAGTCAGAAGTTTCAGGGGAAACAAGCTGGCCAAATTATTGCTACATTTAAAAATTGCTAATCTAACAACACAAATTAGGTTAACACACCAGAACCCAATCTAAAGAAATTTAAGAAAAGACTAGAAATGAAGTGAATGACATGTTTCATTCCAGAAAGGTCATCTCCAAGACATTTTAGAAACGGAGAACTGCATCCACATTCATACTTGGCGGTGGAAGAGTGATGGTCTGGGATTACGTTGATGCTTCAGGACCTGGACAACCTAGTGTGACTAATGGAACCAGGAATTTTGTTCTCTACCAGAAAATCTTGAAGGATAATTTAAAGAAGCACACCTGGGTTTGGCCACAGAATAATGATCCAACGTACATCAACAAGCCAACAACCATCACAACAAGCCAGTGATTTAAAAAAAGAAAAGAAAAAAGTGGCCTAAATCCAGCTGAGAGATGCATGGAACAAACTGTTTATGACATGTGACAATGACATGTGAAAAACTTCCTCCCAGGTATCAGAGGTGTTGCACAATCTGACCAATCGTAGCTTTAGGTGATGTTTACATTTTCACACAGAACCAGATTTGATTGAATTTAACATTTTCCTTTAATACATATAAGCTCCTTCTGAAACTCCTTCTTTATTTGATATTAAAATTTATTTGCTGATCTGAAGGATCTAAGTGAGGCAAAAAAAAAAGGAAAAACAAAAAAAAAGTACACAGGGGTAAATACTTTTTTTCTTTTACCATGCAGCTTTTCAAACTATCTATTCAAGAAAAGAAAATAGATATTTGAAACATTACAAGAACAAAGTTTGATATTGTAAGCAGTTTAATTTCAGCTCTCGGTGCTGGAGTTTTCTTCAGGGGGCTGAACCACTGACCTTCCCGACAGCTTTGCAAGTAAGACAATATTTGGTCGACTTTATCTAAACTCCGCGACTGTATCTCGAGGAAAAGAAACATGCTCTGCTCGCCTCAGATGGAATCTGTTCAGTTTTTTAAGAATCCATGCAGTGATACTTGAGACTGCGCAGCATCATTACAGCTGAGATTTTCACCATCAAGGATGTTTATCACATTCCGTGCCACCCAAGAAGTAATGTTTCCTGCCATGCAGTTGACATTTATGCTTTATTTTTTCATTCCGCGTCTCGGGGCTCAATCACGTCGGGCAAATTACACCCCCATCAAACTGCACGTAATTTATCGTGGCTCCGCCAGGCTCATGCCGGTGCTGGACTTTGTCCGAAAGTTTAGCGCTTCTGACAGAAAAAGCATCCGTTTGCAGTAACCTTAAAAATGTTTAGACGTGACCTTAAACATTATTCTTGAGAGACCTCAGAATCACGAACCAAGCCGATCCTTAAATGCTGCCGGCCTGCGTTCCTGCCAGATCTAAAATGTGCAACAATCAAGTACGATTTTTTTTTATTTATTTTCTTGTCTTCTATCTAGAGAAAAGATGAAGTGCTAAAGTGACGTGGCGGATAAAATCTTTTTAAAATGGAAATAGGTGATGGGTGTTTCCTATATGATGCTGGGTTTGTTTTCCAGGATTCAGATTGCCTTTCCCGGAGGATTCTGAAGCATGCGCTGCAGCTCAAGAGGCATGTTCTTGTTTTAGACGGCAAATATTTGCAAAGCAGCGAGCCAAGGCAAACGTTTCACTGCACAAAAATAAGGAAGGCGGTAAAGACTTGTGGAAACGCTGTTGTGCTGCCGAATTTATTAATTTATTTATTTTTATAAACCTACAGCGAGGTCAGTGATGGAAGAAATGAGACTGAAAATAAAAAAGCATTTATTTTATTTACACGCATGTTCGAAAAAAAAAAAAAAAAGGTTCAAACTAAAGCCGACGCGTCATTTACTGGTGAGGCGGTTTTACTTTTTGGAGGCGTTACCACTGCACAAATACGCTACTTTTTAAAACAGCGCAAGTTGTAATTAATCACATGTAGCACTAAAAAAATCTGAAAATGATAAGATTCTCATGGGATGACATCTTTGAGTTTCACCATGCATTCCACCACCAACATGTAAAACAACGGCTGCTAAAATGATTTAATATACTAATTATTACACTTTTTGAAACCACATAGTCATTTTTATATAGACTACAGTAAAACTCTAAATAACGTAGTTAGTACACTTCTTTTAGTGGAAAAGACAACGTCTCTCTGTTTTGTAGTAATACAAGTTAATGGTTAGTTTGTAGGGCTGTCTGCTCATGTAGCCAACATGTAGTTTGCTGCTCGACTCTTTATGCTGCTTGTAGCTTTGAAAACCTTCATTGGAGTGATGGGTGGTGCTTCTTTACTTTCCATATTAAAACTGCTCATGTTTTTCTGGAAGCAGGTGTGCTACTTTATGCTTCACTTGGCCAGAGAAAATTGGTTGTTCTGCCAGTTTCTCTGGCATCTCATTAAAAGGACTTTGGACCAAAGCAACGCTACGGTGGAAACTCCAGCGGCTATAAAAGCAGAACATTTTAAAACCTTGTCTTTCCTAAATACCTTTGATTTCAAATGTCTACTGAACTGAAATGACAAAATTCCTTTTAATAATTAAAAAAAAAAATTATTTATGCTTTTTAAATGTTGAGTTTTTATTATTTTTTATTATTATTATTTTAAAAACCATTGATGTATAGAACGTACATTATTTCAGTCATACAAAGTTTTTTTTTACCAGAGTTATTTCCAAATCTGATGTAGAAAAATAAATAAATAAAATTATACAGAGACGTATCTTAACTACTGGTACTGGATTTGATGATTACAATATATGTTTGTAATCAACAAACATATATTGTACTCACATATATTGTACTCAATATATGTTTGAGTATTTCTTGAAACTGTATGAAAATTCCTCAAACTCAATTAGTCATATAAAATTCAATCACCCAAACACAACAAGTTCTCCCAGGCATTTTTTTTTAAATTGGCTAAAAACTTTTTTTCTCTTCCATTTTATGAATTTAAAACCACAAACATCAATGTACTTTACTGATATTTTATGTGACAGCTCAATACAAGTATTACATAATACTCAAAAGGAAAAATCTGACTTTGTTTCATTCCAAGAAGGTGAACCTCGGCTCTGCAAAAAAGTTTCCCTACCACGATGCTAACACCACCATCCTTCATCAAGGCTATGATCTGTTTAGCATGATATCCAATGCATTTTTCTGCCATTTTGCATGTAGCCCTCAAAGTAAATGTTTTTGTTTGTTTTTTTGTTGTACCCAGGTACATTCTTCCAGCTCTGGTTAGGTGTTACTCTTTTTGGCTTTCCTCCAGTGTTGATTTTCTTCCTCCCACTCTTCCTTAAAGACTAGATTTGTGGAGTGCACTACTATAACACTGCCCTGCTAATACATTCTTCCTCAAGGGTTGTGGATCTCTGCAGCTCCTCCAGAGTTACCGTAGGCATCTTTCACTTTTGGCTTGAAAGATGTTTTTTGTTGAGGTTTGAGGGCCATATTTTAACACTCAACGCTTCTTTAATCAACACCAAACCTGTCTGTTGGGTTTCTCGATCTTTATTATGCTGTTCGTTCATTAACTTCTTGTAACAAACCCGAGGCGTTCACAGAACATCTAGTGCTCCGTTTGTACCCAATGAAGGACGGAATGCGATTAACTGCTCTGTGATTGCATTGCCTTTCAAGACTGAGCAATTATGTGGCACTTTGTGTTGTCAGGTACAATTTTCCCATATATTAAAAGTTGCGGTTGCAACATGACAAGGACTTTTATTAGCAAACTACTATCACACCTCATGCCCGTTTTGGCAGATGTATGCAATTATTAATCACTACAACAATGCCAGTTTTCTCTCTTGACCTTTTACGTTTGGTGACACTATGAGATGCCAACCTTTTATCTCAACGATCTTCATACCACTCATTCTTTTGGATCTCCACCAACACCTCGACTCCCTTTGTGATCCGTCAGAGCTCACACCTGTGATTGCTGATCAAAAGCCCAACCGTCTCTGTGGCGTGCAAGCATGTGTACGGCTTGTGCCTTCATGGGAATTATCCTGTGATTAATCACTGGTTGTTGGCAGGGAGGGAGGTTTGCAGGGTGCCTGCGTTCGCGTGGGTTCTTGTGTGTGTGTCCAATTGTTCACAAGACCGTGAAGCCGTCTCAGCGAGAGGACAGGTGGCTGCGATGCATGGCCTCTTAGAGGAATCGCCCCGGTCCTTCTCTTTAGTGGAGGCCAGTGACGGGTCAGTGCATTGACTTGGATGCAAATGCACGCACACAAGCGGATGCCAGAGGAGCGTGACGCAATAACACGAAGTGCTGTCTGCGGCGCGGCGATATTCGAGACGGGAGAAAACAAGAAATTTCGGGCAAGTCTCCTCGGCCGAGTGTCATAACACCTCCGCTTTCCACTCGCTTTTTCTCTCTCCTCCTGCTGCACATGCTTACGCAGACAAACACTCGCAGTCGCACACACCCAGCCTCACACCGCCAGCCAGCCAGCCAGCCTTTCGCTCTTCACTCACACCCTCAAATCTTACCAAGTTCAGCTCTCCCTGCTCAAAGGCAGACAGGAGCAGCACGGCAGCCTGTTAAAAGAGTTGAGGGAAGGAGCAGCGGAGTCACATAGAGAGAGACATAGACGGGAAGGAGAGAACGAGGGGAAGGGGGGCTGAATGAGTGAAGGGAGAGCAAGGCAGAGAGAGTCACTGTTGCCCATATGCCGAGAGGAGCATAGGCGGTTGAGCAAGCTGGCCCCCACTGAAGCTTCCTGACTCATGGGAGCGTCAGGAACCGGGTCCCAAGAGAGCCTGGAAAACGCTGCCGGATCACGCGTGGTGGGAGAAGGAGGGGAGAGGAAAAAACTCTTGGAAGGGGAGGCAAGAGGCAAGACAAGCTGCAACGGTAGGCTGTCCCACTCAGCTGCTGTGCCGTGATGACGTCGGTGGGCATGTGACCCAGGGTCTCCAGTGACGCCGCATGGAGGGCAGGAAAGAGACGAGTTTTAAAGCTGGTGCCTTTTGGGTTGTGTGAGGGCTCTGCTCGCCTCCCCAACAACCACAGAACCACAGACGTGCGGCTCGGGGTTGGTGTCTGAGGGCGACCTGGAGTGTAAATGGTTAATCGTCACGGGCCAACACCAGTCACAAGGACGGCGCTAAGCAAGTAAGTACGTTCCAACCACACTGGCCAGGCAAGCCAGTCCGACACCATCTGATCTATCCGCAAAAGCGATATTTGCCTCTGCAATTTTTTTTTTTCTCTCTATAAAACCAAACCTGGTCGTTACTTGTGGTCATCCAAATAGTTGATGCGTAGAAGCATGTCTTGTGGATGGCTTTTCCATTTTTTTCCGCCTTCATGACACGCTGCGTGCTCTTGGTTTAGGACGTGTCGAGGGTCACAGAAACCGCAGAGGAACAAAAGTGGGGCTTGCTGGAACCAGAGGCAGCCATGGCATCTAACAGCCTCTTCAGCACAGTGACACCATGTCAGCAAAACTTCTTCTGGGGTGAGTACCTACGTTCGCCGGTCGCCGATTCTCTTCTGGAAACAGGTTGGTTGCGGGGCTCGGGGTCACGGAAAGGACTCGGTTGGGGGGAGGGAGGTCAGCTGCTGAGATGCGGATAACATCTGTGATGAGGATAAAGATCTTGGACCTGAAGATCTTGAAGGATTTGAATCCAGACGAGGATCAGCCGAGGTCACCGCCATCAATTTTTTGAGCATTTGCGGTGGAAGAGAGAGACCCAACCATCATCAAGACTTTTTGACAAGTGACCAAAAAAAAAAAAAATTTAATCTGCACTGAGAGATCCCAGTATTTACTTGTATGCAGTGTTTATAAATATTCCTGGAAGAGGGAGATGACATGTTTGTGCAGCGTACCCTTAGATTTAGAGAGCGATGCCATTGCAGAACCAAAAACAAAGGCAGGGGTGATATTTTTGACAGACGTAAACAGCCACTGCGCAAGGGAGTTTACAGTTGAGCATTGGAACAAGATGTGGGGATTACTGGGCTGTGTGTGGGTTTATGTGGCTCTGTTGGGAATACAGTATTGATTAGGCTGCCAAGAGGGATCTGTAATCGCTTCCTAAAGCTGCTCGGTCGCTCTGCTGTCATCAATTAATCTGTTTAGATTTCCTCCAGCACCGCAGCGGCTTGAACCGACAGACGGAAATTCGGAACTGAGCAAACTCATCATAAACTCAGATTTAGAAGAACCACTTCGTTCTGATTTTTATTGGACGTCTAAAAATAATTCCTCGCCTTGGATACTTTTTAATCCCCTCGTTTCTCTATTTGAAATTAGGGGACAAAAATAACTCCTGAACAGGAGCAGAGATTACCTGGGAAGGCCAACTTGCATGTTTCACTTAAGACCCCCTCCAACCCTTCCTGTAGATTTACTTTAATCTGCTGTGACAGCTCTTTTACAGAGTCTACTTCAAGGTTGCAAAATTAACCATATTGCACGGATTTTTTTTTTCCCAAATTGAAGGAAGCAAATATTTCCTCCTGATGCAAGACCACCACATGTCTGCCTCCCTGCTCCGCTCCGCAGCCTTCACTCGCCTTGTCCAAATCAAACACGTAAAAGATGTTTTGCAGAAGTCGCTCCGTGGTCAGCCACAGTTGCTCCGTACAGAAGCAGGCTGCAGGGAATGTGGAGAAAGAGAAAGAGAGAGAGGGCTTTCTAACAATCACCGCCACCTATTAACGCTCTAACCCCCTCTGACCTTTCGGCGAGTCTCTGGGGCACGAGAGGACAAGAGAAGAAGAGCCTGCTGAGGTGCATTCAAGTGTAGATCTCTGCAGATTTCAGGTAGAGACACTTTGAAGGGAAGGTGATGAAAGTGATAATTAGTTTAAGTGTAAAGACATTGCCGCTTGTTATTTAATGTCAGGCCCGAAAAAAACTCAGTCCCCCTAAACAAAAAAAGAAAGACACAATTTAGTATGTTTAACATATCATGATAATTGCAAGAGGCACCGCAAGTAGTTCTTGAATCGCTTCGTTAAAATTCCCAATGAAGTTTCATCTTTGCTTCGCTTTAAAAGCTTCTAGTAAATCCGTTTAAATAAGATCACATTTTCAACTCCTTCTGTTGTCATGTTTCGTTTGGTCCAGCGACAGTCTGCTTTCATCAAAACCCCCCCCCCCCCTGTTTGTTTGTTTGTTTTTTTCCACTCTGTCTGCACATTGCTGCTGATCGGGGACACTTTTAATTCAAGACCCAGCTTTTTATCCACAGCAATAAACTGAGCTGGCGAAGATTTCTAATTAAGCAAAGACAGAGGATCATTAAAATTTGTCTTGGCACTTTGCGTCAGGCACTTCTCATTAAATCGCCTCGAAATCCATTTTTCTTTTATTATATCTCCTCATACTGGCAGATCAGATGGAGAGGGGCAGAATAATCGACAACACGTGTGGCACCCACTCAACCGCCACTGCCTCTCTGGGGAACATTTAACTGCCTATTTTCTCTCTTACAAACCTAATTACGTATAGACAATTAAGTCATGGGTAGCAATTATTGTTCAATAAAGTCATGCAAGAACAGTAAAGAATAATAAAAAAAAATAAAAATAAAAAAAAGGCAAAGGGACCCGAGTCAACACGATCAAAAGCGAAAGGAGTAAATATCCGAGGACTGCAGGCGGAAAACTTCACCCCCCCCTACCTCTGAAGAAAATCTCAGATAATTTGCAAGGGAAACCGTATATGTATTTGAGAAAGGCAAGCTTCTGTTGCATAAGTATCGCCTTAGATCTAACCACAGGCCTGCTTCTTGGAGACATCTTAAAAGTGAACCAGACATCACCCCTCCTCTACCGTCCCCCCACCCCCCATACCCCGTCCCAGCCGGGGAGCGAAGTGAAGCCCACTCATCAATAGGTAATTTGAAAATGCCAGAGGTGGGGGAAAAAAAAGAAAAAAAAAAAGCGGCAGCGCTTCACTGGCTGCTACTGTTCTGCGGAGACTCTTCCCTCAACTCCGCGCTCAAAGGAACTCTTTTTAGCGTCTCTTAATTGTACCTCTGAGGCAAACTTGCTATTTAATCCCAGCAGGGTCATACTTGATGAAGTAAAAACGCTTCTGTTTGTGTTTGCAAACTGCCCGGGCTAATAAAACCTATTAGCCCACGCTTGTTCCCGAGGGGGAAAACAGAAAGGTTCAGAGTGTTAAAGTGATCAGGATTTATTCAGAGATGGATTAACCCGCTCTGTAATGTGAGTGAAATGTGCAAGCAGTGAATGGTGGGCTTGTTGCGGGCAAAACTTAAGCTGCAGGTAGCTATTACGGTCTGAATGAGAGTGTCATGGAAACACAATAACCTGTGATTTTAATGGGCTGAAACAAGCTATTCCCACTTTTTTTTTTTTTAGGAAACTATCTGTAATTTTCGCCCTTTCTACAGCGATGTTGCGAAGGCAACAAACGCTAGGAGTAGGCATGGGCTGGTTTTCACAGTATATGGAGGGTTTAAAAGTTCCCTTTACAACACAACAGAAACATTCTGTGATCGCGTTCCTAATTTTTTTAAGTTCTTGTAAAGTGATACGTGAGAAAGTGCCGGAGCAAGCCTAGATTTATGACTGTATGGTTCATAAATTCATACAGTGACAAAGCGCTGACCCTGACAGACCGGTTGCTGTGCAGTGGTGGTCAGCTGAGTTAAATAAAGGAGCCTACACTTTGCAAGAAAGATAAATTAATCTGTTTGGAAATAGTTGGGAAAAGAAAAACAGGAAACTAAAGGGGCAAGAACCCGTCACTCTTGTTGGCTCAGGGTCTCTGGGGATTTTAGGTTCGTAAAATGCCTGGATGTGTCTCGTTGAATTGAAGTCTCCCTTGCAAGATTGAGGTAAATTAAAAACTTTTTTCTGTTTGTGAAATGGAAATAAAGTCTCCCGAGTTTGCAAAGGAAATAAAGTCTCCCGAGTTTGGGAATCAAATCCCAGGAGGACTTTGAGGCACCTGCTCTACCACGAAGCAAGATGACGCCCAAAAACCGAGCATTGTCGATGCTTTTATAGCATTAAACCTGTAATATAATCACACAATATATCAGTGGATGGATTGGATTACCCTGCTCTGCCTACAGGTTCTATTAAAACACAGTTTTAATCCATTTCTGAAGACAAAAACAAAGAAAATTACATTCTTAGTTCTTTATTTTAAACGTTCGACACGTTCCAGCACATGTCCTCTCATGAGGTAGAACGTGGAAGAAGCACCACCTATCACTCTTAGTTAAGCTATTTTATAGTATGTTTGTTAGCAGCTGACTGTGAATGGTATATAGCCTGGCAAAATATCCAACTCTTATAAAAAATGGATCAAATTCTGGACAATAACCTCTCAGAAAGCATGTCTCTCAAAATAATTAAAAAAATAACTACACTTCGTTAATACCATTATTATTGCTACTAATAATAAGTACGCTACATGATTTAAGCAACTGGAAAAATAAATGTGGATGTCCTGCATTTTATAGAGGCAGTTACACCATGTAATGTGCTGTGTAAATACAGTGAAACTTATTTTTACTCAGTATTATCGTTTCATGTGAATCTCATACACATGCACAGGTTAAATAGCCAAGAAAAACTTGTGAGAAGTGCTTCTGCAAGTAATTTAACATACAGCAAATAACCTGCAAACGATTGGATTCTGTTTGCCTTCCTAACTCTGAGCTATTAGTTCATGGATTATCGTCCAGCTTTGGTGGAAGAAAAGGAACGGAGAGTTGTTAAAACAAATGAGATTACTCTAATCCCTGTAATATGACGACTGTGACAACAAACCCACAATTCGGCGCACATTTTCACAAGGCAGCGTGTATTATCTTTTGTTTTATCCCAATACTCGTTTGCAATGGGAGTAATTACACTATTATGATAAGGTGACCTGCCAACTGACTGTTCTGCCTGGTGATAGTGTTGACAATAGACTCGCCTTTTAATCACAGTTACTGCTAACCTCTCTCTTTTTTTATGTTTTTTCTTTCTCTTTTTACAATTTTGTCCAAATCTTTGCCATTTTTACTCAAAGTAAAAGTCTGACCGGTTTGATTTTGGATAGCTTTTAGAACTCTTGACTCCTCTACATGTTGCCAGGTAACCGTGAACCGATGACTCTTTTAAAGCAGCGCTTTTTCAACATTTAGCGTGTTCAGGCCCTCGTCCTAGGCAGCGGCAGCAGCAGCATCACGCTGGTCGAATTATCGTTATCCGATATAAGCCCTCAGAGAGGAAGTAACTACCTAACACTTTGAAAATTGGTCTATCTTGGACCGAGTTCATTCTAATGAAACACAAGCCGCTTCACCTCGCTCTGTCCCGTGTCAAGTCCTTCCTTTTTTCCCCACCGCCACCCTCACCTTTATTTGCGTTTGAGTCCTGTTATTCGATCAGCAGACGGCTTCGGGCCAAGCTGATACAGCGATCTCGAACCGCAGGGAAAGCTGAACATCATCCCGCAACACCCCTCCCCACCCGCTTGGACTTTCAGCCTTTTCTATATTAAGAGGAAATATGGAGTGTTGAGCTTTCTCCGTGTTTGGATTCAGCTTGTAACGATGTGGGTAAATGAGAGCACGGCCCGCAGCACCGGCACAAGGCGCTACCTGTTCTCGTCCACGCCAGGGGAAAAATGGCCAACTATTGCACCCTGTTTGGTTTAATCTGAAAGGAATGTGGTATCCCCTCTGACTCGGGATGGACTCAAACATATATGTATAAAACCTCTACTTTCCCTCGAGGGATAATAAAAAAGAGCAGGAACTGGAGTGGGTCATCCACAAAGTGATTAAATAAGCATGCGTTAATTTGATTAATTTCTAGGACTAAATTAAACTGGTATCCAAGTAGTCAAATGTGATCTGTATATGAGTTTAACTCTGTTTAAATATTTTTAAATAGTCAAACATTTTACCATTTTAGCCTGTTGTTGCGTGTCTATTTTTAAAAGTTTTCATAACACTTGAACTTTTCCACGTTTTGTCCCATTAAACCCACAAACTTCATTTGTCTTTGCAAATTGGCTCGAGCTCAGTCAGATTGGACAGTGAGCGTCGGTGGGAACGCCATGTCTTTCAGCAAAATCTTAATCGGATTTAGCTGTGGAAGTTTTTAACGCGTGAATATTCTTTTATCAAAGCGCTTCCGTTGTCGCTTTAAAGCCGTTCGGCGGAAAGGTGAACCTCCTCCCTGGTCCAGTCTTCAGGTTTTCCTCTATGGATTGCCCTGTGTTTACCTTCATCTGTCTCCACACCTATTTGGACCATCTTGTTTGATGCGAATTTCCTTGTCTCACAGGGTTCTGCATGTAATTCAGTTTCAGTAGATCTTCACAGGGTTTTCCTTTCGTTGGTTTTCCGTAAAGCCCAGGTTTGAACTGTTGACTGTCTCTCCCACTTGAGCTGAGGATTTCTGCAGCTCCTCCAGAGTCACCATGGGCCTCTTTGCTGCATTTCTGACCTGAGAGTTTATATTATCAGATAACAAATTAGAATAGAGCTCAACGTGATGGTCAGATCTTAAAATATTAATTTAAAACCTAACTCTACCTTTCCCTTGAGGCTTCACAGTACAGAAGAGTGTTTATTATGACTCTGAGGGGCAACTGGGCAGAATCTCTACTATTTCAGAGGGAACATGAGCTGTGTTTCCATTGCAAATGCATGCAAAACTTTTTCGATAGTCTCATAATGTCAAAAAAACACAATTTCGCAATTGCGGTGTTTCCATGAAATAAGAAATGCAATTAAAACCACATGTCGGTAAGTGATAAAAAAAAATCATAGCGGTGACAGATGTAAGAAAAGAAAGACCTGGGAACTGTGACCTATACATGCGCATTTTGGGAGTTTTACAGAAAAACGACGGCTTCAACACGTTCGAATGTCAAAGTCAGTTTTTGGTGAACTGATCGATGCTGTGAGACTTTGGGTGGAGCCGTCTGAGCGCTGTCTAAAGAAAGCTGACCAGATGCAGAAAAAGGGCTTCTATCTGAGTTTTGTGAAATACACCAATTTTGACACTTCATCCTAGCACAGGCTTTTATTTTGAAAAACTTGATTTTTAATTTATTTTTTTTCCTTTGTAAATCCAATTTGCGCAATTGAATGGTCAATGGAAATGCAGACCCTATAGTATCTGAGTCTTAATGCAAATTCCTGCCACACTTTTCAGATTTTTTAAAAAACATTTTCAACTCGTATATTATTTTCCTTCACCATTACTCTGTTTTGGCCCGTCACACAAAATCCTAATTAAATACATTAAAGTCTTGACAAAACATGAAAAACCTCTGTCAGCATGAATACCTTTGCATGGAGCTGAATATGTAGGAGCTCTACTGTAAAGTGTGTATGTTATGCAAGGGCTTTGAGTGTGTGTGTGAAGGTGTCTGTGTCAGGAAGATATGTCCGCTTGATTAATGCGCTCACTCAAACTGGCACCTGGAACCAATCCCCCCCCTTCCCTGGCGAACCCCTCAGTCCGCCCCCATGTGCGCTTATATGTTTGTGTGTGTGCATTCCACACACTCTGTGCCTTCAGCCTGGCTGAGGCCGAGTGTTGAGCAGGAGGCACAGATGGGACCGAGGAGGGGGCGATTCGGAGCGGAAGAAAAGAAAGGTGTGTGCAGGGGTGGGAACAATAGGTGGACGTGCAGCAGAGGGTGTGGGGTGTCATTAATGGCACACAGGCCCCATCTCCTAATTTGCTCAAATTACCAGCCCACGCAGAGGGGCGGGGAGGGGGGCCTCCCCTGCCAGCGTCGAGGTGTGAACACAACAGATCAAATATACCTGAAAGTTGGGGAGCCCACCCACTCGACGACACCCACACAAGGTTTTTATGGTTTCCGACCGCTCCGGGATTCGACGACACACAGGAGATGGATGTTTCATGTGTCGCGGATTCTGGTGGGAGAGATTTAGTGAGCAGCAAAAAAACATAACAAAAAAAACGGAGGGTAGAGACGGCCGGTAGCTACAGATTGGTGTAGTAGGGCTGACTCTTTAGAACCACCTCCCATATGGCACTGTCAAAGGTTGCAATTTGCCGTCATCAGCTCTCCTTGCCTACCTCCCTTTCCTTCCCTTCCAAGGTCCCCTCCCACCCACGCTTTCAGGAAAAGGGCGATGACAAATGCGATGGGGCGGTGATGCTTTTGGTCACCACAACAATCAGAGTCGCCAGCGCCGCGCCACCTGTGGCACGCACACACTCGCACACACGGAGACTCATTCAAGTGCGTTCACCAACACCAAAATGAAAAACGCCCCAGGGACACAAAGGGTGGAGGTAGTGGAGGGGGTGGGGGTGGAGGAGTGTGTGTAGGTGTGTTTAGTGGGATGCTAGTCTTTGAACTTTGAATCGGGTGTGTAGCTGACATTGACAAGTCTCTGGGGAGAGAGGGGGAAGCGAGAAAAGGTAGCTCTCATTTGTAGTGTGGCCTCTAGAGAGGAAGAAGGAAGGAGAGAGAGAGAAGGAAAGAAACTGAAGAAAAATCTTCAGATTTAAATGTTTTACTTAATTTGTTTTGCAAACTTAACCTATGCAAAGAAACAATATACTATAATGATTTTTTTTTACTTTCTCTATTTCCCTTGAGTAAGTTTATACAGAAGTAACAAATCTCCAAAAACCTGTTAAAGTTGCCTTTAAATGAGGCTTCTTATTAAATACACAATACTACTAATCTATAGCTCCTAACCTTGGGCTTAGACGTACGTAATTCGGCAGGTCGACGTTATGAAGCTTACAGCTGCAAGCGACCATCCTCCACTGTGGAGAGAGAAGTTTGTTCGTTCGTTCATTTCCTCTGCTGCTGTTTTTACAACTACAGGCAGACTGCGGTTCTAAAACGGTGCAGAAAATCAGCATCATGGCTCGCAACTTCTTCTTATGTTCGCTGATTGACCTGATTGAAATTGTACGTGAGAAATCAAGCTCAATGAGAGAAATCCCAGATAGAGCACGAAAGGGAGATGAGAATCAAAAAGAATAGCATGAAAGGCAACAACTAGGCTGCTGTTGTGTATTTGAATTTATATATATATATATATATATATATTGTTTTTGTGAATATAAAATAGTGACCAGTGATAAATACGAGATTATCAAATATTTACTCTTTAAGCATACATTTGCTTATATAAATTGTTTTAAACAATCAAGCTGAACAGAATGTGTGCCGACAGCAAGATGAAGATCAGTTTGTTTCATAGTTGTGCAGAAATAACCCTCGTGTCCAGCCAGGTTTTCTCGAAAAAGCTCTTCTGTCACTGAGTTCAGAACACAGAACAGATGAACAACTGAACTTAAATCAAATTTTGAAAAATGTAAGACTGATAAAGTTGTCAACGACACATTAAAACAATCCCAAATTTATATAACATGTGCACATGGAGAGGTATCAGGAACGTTGCAAAATTTGTAAGGTATGTTTTAGAAGCTGAGAGAACCTGAGCTCCAGTTTTTTTCACACCTACATCCAGGCTCACACACCAAAGCTAACTTTAACGATTCTAAATGCCGTTTTAACTCACAGCAGCTAAGTGTGCAAGTCTTGTTCTTGCATCAAATGTCACAAAATTTCCCGTCACTTCCCTATTTGTGAACTATCAAAACGACAAAATCAGTCCCTCTCTATAGCAGCTGTAACACTAAGTCCTTTGTTTAATAAATGTCCTTTATATTATAAATAATTTAATAGTTTTTTTCTCACTCAGCCACAAAGCTTCATTCCCATGTTTTATTCTAGTGTATTGCATCATTTCACATTGTACCAAACCTTATCGTTCTGTGCAGTATTGTTTTGTATCATGGCATAACTTGATGTATTGTATTGGATTCTGCTTACCTGATGTGAATCATGGCAGGATTGGTGAATTCAGTCGTTTGAACCCGATCACTACCAGTGCATCAAGATACAGCCTCACTGTCTTACATTTAAAGTAAATGGGAGGGAAAGTTACAGAATAAAACCGTTTTTGTCAAAATGTCTTTGAGAATCCTGGTCGTATCTGGAGAACTGCAGTGTTAGCCTGGCTTATTCTGATACTGAAACGGGTATATAAAGTTATTTTGTCTTTTCCTGCTACAACTTTCGTAAGTCTACAGTTCTTTTTGCTTCTGAAGAAAAAATAAAACACAGTTTCAAACTATTCCTGCAAGGACAGCAATGTTACCAACCTGCAAAAGAAAAAAAAAGAAAGAAAGAAAAAAATCCCCTGAGTTACATTTCGGGTTGTTTGAAAGCACTTTCCTCTGACTGACTGGGGCGGAGGACGTCTTTTAAGAGTTTTTCTCTTGTTTTTGTGTTGATCCGTGAGCTGTTCCAGTTTACACACTCTCAATCAAATCACACTGCTGCTCCGACGGGCTGCTCTGGCTGATCAAAGTCCATATACATACATACAGTCTGATCCTTGCTGGGGTAGGCTTTCAGTCTGGAGCTGAATCCTGTCACTCACCCAGACAGCTGCTTTCTTACAGTCGTCTGTAGTTGGGGGCGGGGGGAGGTTTTCTCTTTTTTTGTTTTTGCAGTTAAAAGTTTTCCTTCAACTGTTACTCTGTTCATTTTATTTCGCATCTCAAAGAAAATAGGTCCCTCTCTCGCTCTTTTTTTCTCATTCCCCTTGTTGGACAGAGACCAATAACAGGCCTTTTCCACTTTACCTCCCCTGATGCTGAATGAGCATCCCAGAGGAGTGGGAATATTTTATTAGAGTGATATTTTGAAAGCTCCTTTTTTCCTCCTGCCTTTCTTCCTCTCCCGTGAAGGAGTCCTACGATGCTGCGACGCTGCAGCTTATGTGTTTGTGTGAAGAAAAACAGCTCACACAGAGCAAAGATGATTCAAAGTCACAGCTAAATGAAAGGCTGCGAGCTCCGGTCTATTGAATTGCATTGTTTTCTTTTTAGTCCTGCTTGGGAGGAGGATTATGGCGGGGGCAGGAAAAGAAGAAGAAGGGGGAAAAAAAGCCCAACAGGGACAGAAAGTGAGCGGTTTGGTCTCTGGAGAATTAGACTCAACACAAACAAAAATAGAAGTCAGTCAGTTTTTGCTGACAAACATTTTTTTAATGCAAGGGTGTTTCTTTCGGGAAGTTTGAATCATTTATTTTGTCCTTTTTTTCATTTATGAGAAGGCTGACATTTCAGGATGAAAATGTAGTCGGTGGATCATAGGGGACAGAGCCGGCCCAACGTTAATCTGAGGCTCAGAGTGGAAAGCAGTGCTGTACCCTTGTTGCAGTTAAACCCACCAGCTACTAATTACCAGTTTTTAAATTAGCAAAGTTTCATAGTTTTATCTTAAAAAGACAACAAGTGGTTTTTAAAATTATTTAAAAACTGCACAACATTAAGTAAAATGTGAAACAAAGTTGTTTCTCTATTTTATTAATTTGGTCTGGCAGCCATTTCTGGAGTTTGGCTCAGTTGGAAAGGAAAATGGTTTAAATAGTTAGTATATATGGAAAATTGTCATTTAGTGATAATTTACTTTGTTTTTACAGCGTCTATTAAATGTGACCACTAATACACACAATTAGCAGAATTAACAAAAAAACTATCAATGTTACAGTTTTGAACCTTAAAATGATGACAAATTTTCTCTGTGTGAATAAAAGTGTTACATTTTCATTTCCTTATACTCTAAATAAATGCACATTTAAATTATTTTAATACTTTTTTTATTGTAAAAGCAAATTTAAAAATGCTAAATAACCACAAATTAGAACCTTGGGAATGTTTACTTCTATGAGAAGCTGAGCGCTCATGGGGGCCCCCTGCTGGTCTGGAGTCACTGGGCAACAGCTTATTTTGCTGATGCCTAAATTTGTGGCAAAAATGTAGAAACTAGGACTGGTCTCATAATAATCTAACTAGGAATGTTTTCCTGTCCGTGACTAGTATACTTACTAATTCTGATAAATACTTCATTTAAATTTGTTAAAAGAAATAATAATAATAATAGAAATTGTATCCACTTCGCTCTAAAATGACTGCCAGGATTATTTTGTTTACATAGAAATATGGGTTTCTAAAATGAAAATAACTGCATGCTCATGTAAAGAAATGTAATTCAAATGGTCTTTTCATTTTATTCGTCTGTTTTGCTCTCACACAGAACATACACTTAGACTCACTTCATTTGCACACAGCCAGATAGATCAACATGCACGAGTCCTGCTGGACCCTGCAGAAGCGGCGGGAACAGCAGAATCGGTCTCGCTGGTAAACAAACAGAGCGAGGCTGCTGCGAGTCTTTGCTGGGCCTCCAAATTATAGCCTGGTTAACCAAAGTCTCAGAGCCCGTCCCTTTTACTGCAGTGCACATGTGTGTAACATACACGCCCACATGCCTGCATGACCTGTGCACATTGAAGGCACCGCAGAGGCCTGCATTAAAAGCACATATGCAATCAGGTTGAGTGAGCTCGTCTGCGCGACAGTCGAGGCCGAGAGTGGAAGGTTTTATAGACATTAGCGAGGCTGAAAGCGAAGCACACCCCGAGGGCCTGTAATAAATATTACCCAATCATCAGGCTCACAGTGTGAGGTTATTACTGATGAAAAAGAATCGTTTGCAATGTAAACACGGGTTTAATGTTTACAGCTTTTAACCGTGTGTATCCGCTCTCTGAGTCTTTACTGGCAGAAGTTGGTTTCCGTGGCCTGAACCTGGTTCAGGGTGGTAAACGATAAGGCTTTGTGGGTAGCAAGTCGTCAGACAGTTACCTCTTTTTTTCCCCCCGGAATGATGCAAAAACAGAGCCTTCTTGGAGATGCAGTCTCTTAAACCATGGTTCGGTGAGAGCAGGTTGGAGTGTTTAGAGCTTCTCTAATTGTGTCTAAATGAGTTCTGCAACTACTGGGGACAGTTTTCACTTCCCCGGAGGATTCATGAACACAGCAGAGTGATCTACGGTGCCATAAAATCCAGTTAAAATATTTAGGATGATCAGTTCTCGCAAAATGATTGGTCATAAATCTCGCGCTTCCAGAGTGTATTCCGAGCGGACAATTTAATTGTCAGCTCGAGACCACATCCCAACAACTCCGTTGCCAGAGAGGGGGATATTTAATGCATGTGACGCTGAAATTCTCGGCTTTGCCATAATGCAACACCACAGAATAGATTGGGTTTGAGGGACAGTGTTTCGCAACGTAATTGATGTTCCTCGTGGGACCCGGCAGTTGATGAGACTCTGCTCAAGACTCAATTTAGACTCTATAAAGCTGGCGTCATCCGAGTCTTGGCTAGGCGCAGAGCAGACATGACATGAAATCTTTAACAACCTCTGGAATAACCCGAATACATGTGGAAAATCCTGGATCATAGGTCACACAATCAGACAATGATCATTTATCTCAGGGGGAAATTTTGCCAAACTTTGACGATGTTTCCTTCATTAAATCTGTAATTTTTCCAAAGATGTCTGCAGCTGATTTCTTCCGAGGACATCTCAGGCTGCAGGCTATGAAAGTGAGCTCCATCCTCTTGTCATTTTTCTCCACACGCCCACCTTGCTGTGAGTCATTTCTGACCAGTCGCCTAATGGGCTCGGGATAATTACAGGCTAAGGTTTAAGGCAAATGCCAATCTCTGAGAGAGCTGCGTCAGCCGAGACACTCTGAAATTAACTCATTCAGCAAAGGGAGCACTCGGAAGCAAGACCTGGCGTAAGCAGAGTCTTCTTGGGGGCAATTCTGACATGTAAATGGTGGGGGGGAATTCGAACTAGGTATGTGTGGCCCCTGGCCTGCATACGTCAGGTATGTTTCTTGGACTCAGAAAGGATAAAAAGAGAAGGAAGTGAACTCTCACAGAGTTGTTTTTCAGCTGTTGTTTGAGAGTTGGAAACATTCACTGGATCTAATGGCAGTTTCAGTATTGCTTACCACAAGTTAAGGTTAAAAAAATTTGGTCGGCCATGTTTGTGATACCCCCAGTAAAGATGATTACAAAGCCTTTAAATAAATCAGTCTTTTACTATACAGACATCATCTTGTGAAAATTGAAACACAACTTTAATTTTAGAACATTTAGTCTGTGTGGGGGGGGAAAGGTTTGACATAATAATTGGCACACCGGACGATCCCTTTTGTCTACATTTTTAATGCGATCAGAGTTTCTTGGAAATTCTTATTAGTAATCCAAAACTTCCTTTTCTCTGGGGTATAAATCTGATGTGAAACTGAGGTCAGTTTCTCTCAGGCAGACAAGCAACTATGCCATTCAAGTGCGGCAGATGTGTTTTTCCACCATAAGTCAGAAACAAGAAAGCAGCTACACACCTAAGCCTGCCAATATGTACAGTCTGATCCAAAAAATAAAACGTTTCAGTCGACTGGCCATGTGAGAAAGAAAGCTGGACGAGGAACCGCATTTATCTTGCCACCACGCATGGTGAGAAGGATGTTAAGGGAGCTAAATATACAATTACGAGGCATCATCTACATGCCAAATGGTTGTTGGCATGCAGAAGCATTTTCCCGAACATAAACAAGTGGAGTTTGCTAAATACTATAGGACTTTAACTAGAACCATGTGCTTTGGTCCAGTGAGACTAATATTGAGTGGGTTTTTTTTGTCCTACATTCCACGTGGGTTTGGTAGGAGCATGTGGAAAACAACCTAATGCCCAGGAATGGTAGAGGTTCTGTGATGCTGTGGGGCCATTGCGGATCCACAAGTCTAGGTTTCAATGTGCGTGTTGTCATAAACTCTTGAAATCTGATTACTTTTATCCTGCAAGGCCATGAAATTTTTCTGATACCGATCTCCAAGCTCACATGCAATACTGACAAACCAACTCAGAAATGGTTCATCAGACAAAATAATCAGCAGCTACTATATGGTCATTTAGGTCGTCAGGCCTAAATCCTACAGAAAAACTGTGAGGTGTGGAAAGAGGAATGGTCAAAGAGCCATCTAGCTATGATCCGACCTTAAAGTCTAGAAGACTTAAGTGCTGAAAACAAGGTATTTTCTTGATTTTTCAGTGCTAGATTGTGCTACTGAAATAAAAACTATGTATATATTTAGGGCTTTTCACTCATACTTAGCAAGGGTGCCTGTAAATGAAGGCTTTCTTTCACAGACTGACTTATAATATACGTCTATTCAAGATGTGCAAGCTTTGACGGTGGCCAAACAAAACATACGGTAAATTTAATTCAAACTTTAAATATCCCAAAACTAAAATTGTGCATGGGACATTTGCAGACGTGGGGTGGTTTTTGAATGTTTATGTCTGTGTGCAATTGAGCATCCGTGATGGCATCCCTTCTCACATCGGTTTGGGTCCAGTGCTCCTCAACATTCCTCTCACCTACCTTCCTGTATATACATACATATATCCTTTCCCAACGTCTCCTTCCTTTTTCTCCCTCATTCCTGCCTCTGCTTGTCCTTCCAGTTTCCAAGCTGCGGCACTGGAAATGGTCAAGTGATAGCCTATAGGTCCCCTGCGAGTGCTACCGCTTGTCTGCCTTCACGCCATGCAGTCACTCTATCTGTCTTTCCCCGTGTGTCCGTAGCCCACATAAATCATCATCAGTCAAACTCTACGGACAGGGACAACAGAAAGAAATACCCCTCTGTGAGTGCGGTGTTAGTTTTGCCTCGCATAATGTACGCGGGGGCTAAGCGCTCTTGGATACATGAGAACCGCGTGTCTTGCAGATGTACTATAAATATTTTGGTACTAGTCGGCTAGTTTGCAGGGAGGAAGTAGACCAGTGAAATACACAGAGGAAGGGGGAACGTGTAAAGTGGAATGTTGGCCTAGCCCAACTGTCTGTATTGTCTTTAGCACCTACAGATGGTCTCGGTCCAACAAAAACGCTCTTTACAGGGGTTCCTGTTCCCAGTCGGAGCCTTGTTACCTATCCAGGATATGCTGCGTTTCCTGCGAGCAAATCCGCCAAACCAGTCTCCGAGCGGTCGTAGTTTGATTAATAGCATAATCATGGGTGATCGACGCGTGCTTCGTAGGAAAAACCTACGGAGTTTACTGATGCTGTGGTCCAAATCGACGAAGGAACCGAGCGTAGCTAGTGCTACAAAAGCTGCGAAGGGAAAGGGAGGTCAAATATGGTTGGCAGGTTTAAAAAATGTTTGGTCGCAGCAATGTAAAAGAAATCTACAATTTAAATGTGAAAGAACTGAACTCCCTCTGTTTGGCATGTTTCTGGCCCCAGCCCCAGGCACTGTCACCCAACCCCGTGAAAGAGCAACACAGACACACATCGAAAGTGAGCCGACACGCATGCACGCGCTCACACGCACCTCCTTTGACAGCAGGTGGTGTGAGACACGTCAACAACTAAAGGTTCGCTGGCAGACTCAGAGAGAGTTCTCGGCTCTGCTCTCCGGTCGCTCAGATCTATCATTGGGGCTCTTTAATGGCAGCCTTCATCACATATTACTGCCTTATTTTCTCCTCTCCATTTTCTAGCCCGCAGAAGTTCCTTTTTTGTTCCTATTTTTAAGTACAAGTGATCTCAATTAGGGACCTCCATGAAGGCAGTAGGCGGCAGACAGTCAGAGCAATAAGAGCGGGGAGGAAATTGTCTTTATACCCCCTCCTCTAGACTCCCACCCACCCTCATGCCACAAGCAGCGAGCAGCCGCCCCCTCCTTGTCTCCATCTCGTTTAATGCTCCCCTCTGCCTTTGCTGAGTAAAATATCAGACGAACTGTGCCGGCGCAAACCTCCTTCAAGTCCTGTACAACTTTCTCAAAGTAGTTACACATTAAAAATGCCCAGACACACGATCATACTAACAGGCACGCCACAGAACGTGCCGTCCTCATCCCATCGGCTCACGGTGATGTCACAGGCTCGGTCAAAAACAGTCATTAAGGGCTCAGCTCTGATCTGGGATCAGTGCGTGGATGTGACTCGCGTCGATGAGGTCAGGGCGAATAAAGCCGAGGCCCGTCGGCGTCCTCTGCCCCAGTTCACAAATCGGCTCGCTATCTGTGACGCTACTTTCAAGGCGGCACGTGTGTTCCTTTGGGCTGATTGGCTGGCGGACTGGGGCATTGGCTGGTTTTGTTGCAGAGCCCGGTGGGCTCACTTGATTGGCTTGCTGGCAGGCCACTGAGCTGGTAGCCTGCCAAACATGGAAACATCCCGTTAGAGCTGAAAAAGCCTGGTCCTCGTCACTAGAAACCTATAATTTAGCGTCTTGAAAAATGCAGCACTGTGAAATGGATCTTTAATCCAAAGTCTTTAGTGAATGCAATTTTTTTTTCTTCTTTTGAGTGATGAGAGTGCTCCATGTGCTGATGTAAGAAGAGGGTGCAAGTAAAAATAGGGTTTATAAGTGTTCTTATTGTTTCTCTTCAGAACCTAAACTTTGCTAAACTGCGTGAGTGCCGAGGCTTGGCATCGTCTTTGCATAACAGACCATGTTGTAGTGGGCTTTTTGTTACCGTGTGTTGAATTGTTTTTTAATCTACCTTACATGGGTGGATGAACCTGGTTTGTGTCTACAGGTAGCAAGAACTCCACAGTTTTAAAGGCAAGGGTTAATCTTGGGACCAGTTCTTTTTTTTTTCTATTTCTGGTTCTGTAACTTATCTTGAAGAGATATAGATCTAGGTGTGTATCAATTGTAAGCACAGTGTTACACACCTATGCATACAAAAGCGTCATCTTTTTAAGTAGAAGCAGAGTCTCTTCCATTGCAATTCAACCCTTTTACAAAATCATTTGGCCAATGTGAAACTGGTGCTAAATGGCAAAAAGACAAATCATGGGATTTTCATGGGCTTTTGTTCGAGTTAATAAATTGCAACTTCAGGAATTGGTTAAGTGAACATCTTTATCGCTTAGAACAGTAGTCCATTAACTGTGGTGGCACTTGGCTTGCTTCTTAGCGGTTGGTACTCATTATGTCGGTATTTGTTTGCTAAATACAAAATAACTGGCTACTTACTGCACGTGGTGTTCTCTGAAGAGGGAACTTGGGTCTGGGAATGACATCCAACAAATTTTAATCAAATAATTTTGACTCGACATTTGGAAACCAGTGTGGTTTGCTAATTGCTCAGTGACCAGGCAACTACTACTAACAACACAAACCGAAATAGTAAATGTTATTCCAATATAGGAAACTGTTCTTCTGATGGTTCTTTGATCGTGTACAACATTAAACTAACCTGCTCTTCAAACATTGGCTCCCCATTGACCAAAGGACTTACATTATCTAGTTAACTTGGAAGCAACTTTTAAACCTGGAATAGTGTTTGCTCCTTTGATTCCTTTCTTGTTGTCAGGATATTTATGATTTTTTGTTATTGTTATGGACTCTGGCATTAGAAGCATTGTATCTCAATGGGTTAAACAAAGTAAAGTAAAAAAGAAGTGGCACACGTTCTGCTTGAACTGCAGCATTGTGCCATGCTGTCATCTGTTCCCAGTAAGGAGTTGCTCATTGCGAACTTACACAGATCCGATGAAACATCAGAGCTCTCACAAGCAGAGCAGAGAGACATCTCTGCTTTGTTTAGCTCGCTGTCAACATAATAGACAGCGGTTACACATATTAGCAGTTCACACGGGGCCGCGTCACTCCGACAACAGAAACTTTTCCTCCCCGTTTGATAATCTCGACAGGAAAATTAGTCACAAAATCGCCGCCAGAGTTGGAGTTTTTTTTTTTTTTTTAAGAAACTGAGAGGCAGAAATACAATATTGCCATAAATCACACGGCGCACATCCCCGCTCAACGCGGCACGCAGTGGTTCTCTACTGTTAGTGACTTCTCCTACTGTGCGATGACTCCGAGCCAGTGTAACACAGTAGATGAAAAACACGCAAAAAAAAAAAAAAAAAAGCGGAGGGAGAAGATCCAGCTGCGCGCCAGGCGAGCTGCAGACCTACTGCAGGGTCGAGCTGCTCCACGCTCGACTCATGACCGCATCCTGTTAGGGGCCGTTAATGCAGGAGGAACATCGGTCAGGTATCTTGTAAAAAAAATTTTAAAAAAATAATAAAAGATTTATATGTTAAACTTTTCACTTTGTCCTTTTTTTGGGGGGGAATAAATCTGCCAGAGCGAGGTAGAAAAGCAGTAATTTTATTCAACAGGATATTTTTTGCCACATAAAAAAAAAATCAAATAAAATAACGGGGGCCTGTCTGCTGTCTCTCGCGGACATCAAACGGTGAATTTTAAGCTCACGTGGAGGTGGGAGAGGTGGTGGGGGTGGGGGGGTTCGGTCCAATATACCCCGCGAATGCCAGAAAGCAGAACCTCCCTGCGTGAATGTGCAGCATATCCTGTACTACCGGGAGCTGGAAGACAGATGCTGGATGTGCAGCGGGGGGAAGCAAAGCGGAGTCAGATGGACAAACACTCTTTGATGAGCTGAGCTTGTCAGGACTAAAGTCTGGGAGGCAGAAACCGTTCAGGCACTGGACGGACGTAAGCAAATATGGGCATTAAAATATTATGCCTGATTAAAAACCGTTTTTTTCAGTTGGTTTAACACCTGAAAAACCCAACCGGGTCCCTCCTCGAATTGGATGTCGGAATTGAAACGAATAAATCCGATCGAGCCAATGGCATGAAATAGACTCAACCCGCTGTTAATATTTCCTCTCGGGAGATTTCCATCCCGTCCGAGACGTTCTCCCCCAAACTGCGCGTGAGCTTGGAGGCCCGTCCACGTCGCTGCACCACGCGGCCTGTTTGCGCCCAGGCGAAATGATCCCCCGCTGAAACTGAACTCCGCCGGAATGACTGCAGCCACGGTTCCTGCAAAAAGGCCATGTTTATGACTGTTACGGATTTAATTACTGCTATTCACTCTTATTCATCCGTGAATTGATCTTTTGAGAATGGTTGACGATGCGGACCATATTTCTGGCGTTTGAAGAGGGGGGAGGGGGGGGTTACTCAATCACTTTTTTTTTTTTTAACATCCTCCACCTCATCCTCACGGCGAGGTGCCAGATGCGTGTCAGACTACATATATATGTTCACATATATTCTTGGCTGTCAAGTTATTTTACTCAAGAATTTTTTTAGCTTTGAAACATAACCTTTTTTTTTAATTATTTATTTCAATATTAAAGCCAAGTTCAACTTTACAACATGAAAACAAGCTGCAAAACTCCCTCACAGGATCCAAATAAACTAACATCTGTGCCTCCAAGTAGTCTTAATTTATTTTTGAAAGAGGCCTGCAGTATCAAAGGCCTTTGTCTCAATGACTCTGAGCAATAAAAGCCTGTTTGGGAGCAGCAGGGGAAAAAAAGACAAGAGAGAGAGAGAACACAGAATGGTAATACACATGCTGCTGTGTGATGTGGCACTTAGAAAAGTCTTGCTGGGAGACTGATGGGTAATTAGACTGGGAGGGTGTGTGGTGGGAGATGGCTGAGATGAAGAGCCTCACGGAGGGTAGAGGATGCCCTCTAGTAGAGCTGAGAGGGGCAGCATCCTCACTTAAAGTCAAATAAATTAATAAATAAATAAATAGTGTAACACGGATATGTGAATGTAAAGATGCCTGTCCTTTTTTTTACAGTAATGGTGAACATATTTATTTTTCATTATTTCAATTATGTTTACAGTAAAGATGAGAGGAGCAGCATTCTCATGTAACATTTAACTAAAAATAAGAATTAGAATGTTCTTATTTAATTGTTTTACTTTTTATGTCTATTGTGTTAATGTGAATATTAGATTTGTGTGTTTGCTGGATTTTATTTAATTTTTTTATTCTGTTTAATTCGTTTTCTGTGGTTTTCAACCAACACTGCATCGGCACTCATTAAAAAAAAAAAAAAAAAAAAAAAAAATATATATATATATATATATATATATATATTATTTTTTTATTCTTTTTTATTAGTTTTTTTTGGTTTTAAACCAAAACAGCATCCGCAATAAATAAAAAAAAAAAAAAAAAAAAAAAAATATATATATATATATATATATATATATATATGCTTGTTTAATGTAGATGTGTGGGTGTAAAGGTGCAGTTGGTGTTTTTCCAAATTCGATTTCATTCCACTGATCATTTAATGGCCTGTTTTTATTTTTATTATTATTTTCCTTACCAATTTGTGTCTTTCCTTTTTAATTTTATTCTTACATTTCAAGTTAGATAATTTTAATGGGATGCTGTAGCAACTGTAGCAACAGTGCAATATAAAATGCATATTTTTAAAAAAGAGTGTGATCTAAAAACCCTTTTCCAACCGAAAACCATGTCATCTGGGAGATTTGCTGTGATGTTATTGTCACTGTGTTGTTAGCTACAATCCTTATGAAGTTTATTTTATTTAACCCAACACTGCTGTGTATCTGAGTCACTGTTATCGTGTTTCCTCTCTAGCGTGTCAATGAAGTGGGGAAAAAAAAGTCAGACATTTTATAAGATTCAGAACATTTTTCTTACTCTTCTTCTCTTGCTTCTCTTGCGTATTAAAATAAATTAAATACGATTAAAATAACCCAACTTTTTTTAGAATATTATTGTAAACTCGGGCGTAATTTCGGCAAATTCATAAACATTTTTTTTTTTTTTTTAAATAACGTAAGGTTTCATCTTTCGGCGTTGTGTGCATGTGGTTTCGTTTTCGTCTAATGAAACACGTATGTAATTGATTTAGCTCATCGTGTGCGGCACGAAAAACCGGTGAAGTTTTTTCTTTTTTTCTCTTTTTTTTTTTTTTACTGGAGTGACTTTCGTAGACTGTTGTCTGCTGGATGGAGAGGCGGGGGGGGTGCGGGGGGGGGCGACTTAACGGCAGAATATCTGCTGCAGCTAAACCTCGGCTTCCACCTGCGCAGCAGCAGCAGCAGCAGCAGCGGCTCCTCTGCCCCGCGCGCCGGAGTGAAACCTTACTCCTGCGCGTCCCGCCTGACTCACCGCTCTCCGGTGACTCAGTGGCTCCGGCCCTTGACGGGAGCTCAGTCCGAGAGACGCTCCTGTGAGGCGCGCATTGTCGAGCGCCCGTAACTCAACACGGCCTGACTGGAAATGACCACCTCCGACGTCACGAGCGCGCCGCGAAGTCCACGCGGACGGTGACATGTCGGTACGTAGACGGTTTACGCGCGCGCCGCGCATTAGAGGCGTGATAGATCGCGGCGCGGCGCGGCGCGGCGCGGAGGGAGCGGATCTGACTCCAGACACCACGTGTTGGAGTCGCATCAGCGCAATAATCGCTCGAGCTATATAAACCACAAAAACGCCTGCGCGCGGGGAACCCCGGCCCTCCAAACACTAACCACATTCACGGCCGCAAAACGGGACTCGTTTTTTTTTTCCCCTTCCCTCCTCCTTTATCTCACCGGCAATCATTTCTTTTCTCTCTCTCTCTTTCTCTCTGCCTCTCTCTCTCTTTCTTTTTCCCCCCCTTCCCCAGGCTTTTTAACCCTATATACAAAACCTGCTTCGCGGCCGGAAGACCTTCAGAAAGATTTGTTGAATTTGCAGGCGTCGCGGGATTATAAATAGGCTTGTTAAGTATTGTTGAGGCGTAATCTTTTCACTTTGAAACTTTCCTTTATGTGTACATAGCCTGCGGGTTTCCAGAGCGCCTTTCTGTTTGGCACAAAGACTTCAATGACGCACCTGGAGCAGCGCTTTGACTTCTTTTTTTTTTTTTTTTAAGCGAACGAAAGCAGACAAAAACCTTTTAGACCGTCTGGTTTAACTGTGTAGCCTAGCAGCGGCTCGGAGATTTATTTGGTGTTATTACAGTGAGAGCGCGCGCCTGCGTTATGGCACGTGGATTCCTCCCTGGAAAAGCTCTCGATTTAGAAAAAACGCGTCCTTAAAGCTTTTTTTTTTTTTTCCAACCCGCGGGAGAAAGTCTGCTTTGTAGTCGAGAGAGTTTTCGAGCGCTCAACCGAACCGAGAGGCAGCGAGTGTGAGAGAAAGCGGAGCCGGACAGAAAGAGAGAGAGAGAGACAGCAAGCTCCCCTCCGCAGCGCCTTTCCGCTAATCCACGGTGTTGTGATGCGAATTCCCGTAGATCCCAGCGCCAGCCGGAGGTTCAGTCCGCCGTCCAGCAGCCTCCAGCCGGTCCCAGGGAAGATGAACGACGTGAGCTCCCCGGCCGGCCAGCCGGACGCGGCGGCCGCGGTGCCGAGGCTGCGTCCGCCGCACGAGAACCGCAGCATGGCGGAGATCATCGCCGACCACCCAGCCGAGCTGGTGCGCACCGACAGCCCCAACTTCCTCTGCTCCGTCCTGCCCTCCCACTGGCGGTGCAACAAGACGCTGCCTGTCGCCTTCAAGGTGAGCTCAAAGCGGTGACGGTTAGAAGGAGCGCAGCGAGCGGCATTCATCTGTAATAAATAGGGCAGAAATGCGGCTTTGAATCCAAACACATGGTTAAATTTCACTTAGGACCTGAACTGATCTTAATTTGGATTCTTTGTAATGTTTTGGTTTGTGAATAATAATGTTTTTTTTGTTTGTTTTCTATATAAATACGCTGAATAAAAGCTGACTTAAACTTATCCAAATGTTTTTAATTCCTCTACATTTGTAATTAATTGGGTTGCTCCAAAAAATGTATTACAGTCCTTTTTAATTTTGAAATTTGTATATATTTTTTAAATGCAAAATCACCTGTTTCTGCCACCACAATATTTTATTTTATTTTTATCATCATCTATGTCAATGTATGAGATAACTCCTCTTGTTTTTTTTCTTTCTGATTAATAAGTTGATCTTAACTCCTTATGATTAAAATTGTGCATCAAGAAAATCATTTCTCTGAGGTGGTTTCACAGCAAAATCTTGAAAAGAAAAAGTAGAAATGTATCACAGGAGTCAAATGTTTTTTTATTATTATTTAAAACAGAAAAGCAACAATTACACCTTCTTGCGTAGTTTTGAATTACAGACATGTTGATCTGCACAGCATTTTGATTTTGATTATTAGGCTTTCTTGTGAGCCTGTGAAGTGGGCTGGCAGTGTGAAGGAACAGGTGGAGGAGGGGGTGCAGTCGCTTCATACAGCCAGAGAAAACTTCCTTCATCCCTGCAGCTTCTTTGGCATCTCATTAAATATGCTTTAGGAAAAGTAAGGTGACAACGATGGAGTATTTTTAACTGTTTGGTCACAGCAACATTTTGAAAACCTCTGCATGTCTTCACATCAAAACCCTATTTAGTTTTTAATATTATTGACAGCCACTGAAATCATTATGACAAACTTAAATCCTTTAGAAACGTGTCAGAATGAAGAATAACCACATTTGTTTGCTGATTCCGTATTTAAATACTCAAACACATCAGTTTTTATTTTAGCTTTTTCAACCAGATTTATTTGGTGTTTTTACAGTCTAAAAACAAAAATAAATATGCCTCAGGAATAATAATAAAAAAAGAGGCCCCAGGAATAATGTTTTTAACATTTTAGGCTTTTGAAGCCTCATCATTTATTTTCTCCCCTGATATTCCACCGATTAAAAAAGAAAAGAAAAAAAGGAGGCCCTTTTAATTAAGCTTCGTATTACTCAAAGGACAGATCAAAGACACTCGTCAGTGGAAATGTATAGTAGAGGCTCTGGCTTGGAATGAAACGTGACAACTTTCTGAAATATAAGTGTTATTTCCCCCGTCGTTATTATGAGGGGCTCTGTAATTATCGCAGGGTTTTGCTCGTCCTCTTTTATCCGCGTCCAAGAAGCTAAATGATAACACAAGGCCTCCACGCTCAAGATGGTTAACATCATAACATTTATCTTATTGTCAGATCGCTTCAGAGGGACAAATTAAAACCCATCCATCAACATGATTTGGAGGAGGATGGCATGATGGGGAAATAATAAAGGAGAGCAGAAAGCATTCCTCCATCTTTTATTTTATTTTATGTGTCAATATTTTTCAGATTTGAAAAAGTGATAAAAAAAATGTCCTCCCCTTCGTCTCCTCGACAGGTGGTCGCCCTGGGCGACATACCCGACGGGACGGTCGTCACTGTCATGGCGGGCAACGACGAGAACTACTCGGCCGAGCTGCGGAACGCCTCGGGCGTGATGAAGAACCAAGTGGCGCGTTTCAACGACCTTCGCTTCGTGGGCCGCAGCGGCAGAGGTGAGGCCTCAGACTCTCTCACTGCCACAGCCTGCAGGGAGCCATTAGGGCTCAGTGGTGTGGATTAGTGGCCACATTCCCCCAAAGTGGCAACCACATAATGATCTCCCTAACTCCAGGGGCTAAATCCCACAGCCCATATCCTTGAGAGAGGCCAATAACGTCGCTTCTGCAAGCTCAGGACGCCGCCGCTTTAGAGTTAATTATCCACAATAAGCAGGCGATGCTTTTTGAAATCCAAAATATTTAGTGTTTTTATTTATTTATTCTAATAAAGAAGCATTTTTAAATTTTTTTCCCCTTTCACCTTGCATAACCTCGGCTTGGTTCAGGTCCGTAAACATGTTGGGCGGTGTTGTGCCCCCCCCCCGCCCCCCCCAAACCCCCAGCCCCTCCTTCAGGCCCCCCGTGGCTGATTGCTCTCTGCCCACATCCTCGGGCTGCCGGAGTGAAACAAACTCCTGCTCAGTCCAATAACATTCCTGGAATGCTTGGCATCACCAGGCGACAATTCAGATTTCTCACTGCTTCCATCGCTCATTAGTAAATCATCGTATTTACAAGTCGTGACGCTTGGCACTTGCCGCTTGCTCCCAGCCGTTCCCCATTTCTCTGGAACACTTTGTTCATTTTTTTCCCTTCTGAATCTCCCCGCCCTCCTCCCCCGGTTAAAGCGATCGCAACAGGTAGCTGTCGGTTAAGAACAAAAAAAAACAAAAAACGGGTCGATGAGCGTAGAGGAGTCGCGTGGACGCCCGCGACCGGTTGCCACGGGAACCTTTCCTCGTGCGGCTTTTGCTGAGACACAGAATCTTGCAACAGGAAGTGACACAGGAGCCAGGAGGGTGGATCGGACTACGAGGTGTCTGAAATGAATACCCTCCCGTGACAGATAAGTACAAGCGGAGAGAACTGATAGCATGTTAGATAGCTAAAAGTCACGGCCAGAGAGGAGGCCGGAGCCAGGCGGGGGAGGACGGGGATCGATAATTACAGGCCTGATTCGGACGACGATAGCGCGGACGCATGGGGCAGGTTATTTAGAGAGGAATCAGATACTCCTGATAAGATCTTTGGACTTAAAGGTGTTCCACAGGAATCGGCTAATAATAGGAGCGCCGGTACTACATTCACATCCCATGACGTTTTCACGCGAGCGCAACACAACCGCAGGCTACAGTGTTCTTCTGTGATAAGACATGAAGTGTGGCTTAATAAAGTGGGAATCACATCTGGAAAATGCGGCATCCTTTTTTACATCCACCTTTCACTGCAGTAACACCTGCCAATCTTCTGGGGGAGTAAAAGTCTCCCAGATGACCCGACTGAGATTTAAAAATGTGGATGGCCATTTTTAAATCTCAGTCGCGTCAAGGTGTGGATGTGTTATATGTTCATGTAACACATGAAAATGCTGCGATTTGAACCCATCTCTGAAGCTCTGGCTATATGTTTAGGGTCATCACTATGCATAAGGTTCCTGCCTTGTCCAGGATAGTCCTTTTTTAGTTCCCTATATTTGGCTAAAAAACTGCAATTTCTACCTGGAGACTCAATGATTCGATATTAATATCTGTGTCAGTCCCAGTATTGAAAAAAAGTCTATATCGGGTATCGGTGGCAATGCGTCCATTTTGTAAAAGCAGATTTGTTCAGTCTAATTCTACGAGTGTGACGTCACGGTTTGCTGTTTATTTTACGTTTTATTTAAAATTCCTAATTGTCTGTGACTGAAGTCTGGGTAAGCAAAAAATGTTCTTCAGAAAAACCAGGGCCAGTTCAGCACCAAAGTGAAGACTTCCACCATCCAGAGGGACAAAAGAGAGAAAACGACAATCGTTTTAATTCGTCACGCGATCGATTGATTTATCATTCATGGCGACAGGCCTAGATGTTGATTACAGGATGATGGCGATGTTTACATCTCCCTCTCCCCCCTTGCACCTCAGTGGAGGCATGTGGGTCACCTGTCGCCGCCGCTATCTGCCCAGTCCATCTCTTTGAGAGCCATGTTTACTGAGGTTGTAAAGTGGAAGAGAGAGGGGAGGGTCCGTGCGCCCAGACTGCTGCGAGTGAATGGACAGCTGCTCCCTCTCCTCCCTCCCTCCCTCCCTCTCCCCGCTTTCCCGTTTCCCACTTGTAGCCACGCTTGCGCGGCGCGTCTGCATACCTCAGACGTTAGTGTAGCTGCTGACTTGGCTGTTGTGATATGATTCACAGCATTCCTCGTGCATGAACATGGGAATACACACGCTTGCACAGACAAGCTCTCAACCCCAAGGCAACAACTGCTGGGGATTATCAAGAAAGGAAGTGACTATTAAAATGCCTCTCGCCGTCCCACACGGCAGTAGAGATTCTTGATAACGAGATGCTGGCTGCTGTGGCGCAACTCCACAGAGCTAAACTGAACACTTGGCTAAAAAGAGCTGATTTAATGTTGTTATTTTGTTGTCGTTCTCTTTAGGCCAACATCTCCTTGTAACGTGATCGCTGCAACACTCGTGACTTATGAATGGTTTTAAAGATAAATGCCAGACATTGTCTTTGCAGATGGCATATCCTTTGATCTTCTTTGATGTCACCACAGGCAAGAGCTTCACACTGACAATCACGGTATTCACCAACCCACCGCAAGTGGCCACGTACCACCGAGCTATAAAGGTCACCGTGGACGGACCGCGTGAGCCCAGGAGTGAGTACCGATGCATGCACTCGCAGCACAGTAAGGGAGCAGGCCAGAGAGCGCTAAAAACATTTCCTCCAGTTGAGTTTGTCTTGAGAAAGATGAGTCACTGAGTGACAAGACAGGAAATCAAAACTGACAAGTATTTTTTTTTAAATTAAAAAAGTAAAAGCACAAGACAAGACATGTGCTCTTATATTTCCCACAGTTTAAAGTTTGAGTGCAAGAACAGATCGTGGATCTGCTTTTGAATCTGAAAGGGGGAATTGCTGATTTTCTTTTTCCCCAACTCATATTCGGTGAAATTATTAGGAATAATTCTCTTACTTTTAATCAAATGTCATGTCGCAGTTAATTTGTGGAAAAATAGCCGTAGTTGCATATAAAGGTTGCTTCTTCTCAATGTGATCTCTTCAGTTGGTTAGTTTGCAGGTATGACAATGAATACCTGCAACGTTTTGATGGTAAAATTGACAGAATCTGAATCAGTTTTTTAAGGCATTAAAACAGTCCTGCATCTCTCCCATTGAAACATGAATCAGACAAAAATTGTAGAAAATTTGTCATTGCAAGTGTACACTGCTTCTTTTTCTTTTTTTGGTTTGATCAGCTTGGACCTGCATCATCTTCCCTATCATCTTCCCTGCATGTCTCTGGGAATACCTTTGAACAAAATCCATCTGATCCAAATTCACTATGAAATCCAAACATCAGGATTGGGGTTGCTCAAAATGTTTCCAAATGTTCTCACCTGTTTTACAACAATCAGATGCCAAAATCAACTAAGCTGTAATCCCCAAGTCTTGGCTGGCAATTAGCCTTCCACCACTCTGACAGTTTCTTCTCTTATCACCACTTCTCAGTCCCCTCCTTTAGATTTTAGCAGTAAAAAAAAACCCAGCAAATGCAAAGCTTTATAAGCCGATATCAACCATCTAGACTTTCACAGGAGATATTTGTTAGGTTGCAGCTGTGCTTAGTTGCTGATCATTTTACTCTCTCTCAAAAAGGTCAGGGAATGAAAATGGTATTCTTGTTACTTTCAAATACAAATGTTCCCAGGGTGGGACGGTGGGACGGGGGGGCCGTGCTCTGCAGCGGTGTTTCCCAATGCTCGTCCTCTTGGCACGCTGCCCTGCATGTTGTAGGTGTTTCCCTGCTTCAGCTCACCAGAGTTTTATTTATGGCTGATTAACAACGTTTTACTGAACTGCAATCATCTGAATTAGGCATGTTTCAGCAAAGAAACGTGTAAAACATGCAGGGCAGTGTGCCTTGACGGCCAGGGTTGGGAAACACCAGACTCTGCAGGACATTCCGTACCAAGAAGGCCATTTTATATGAGCCAAGGTGTATCCTGTATCCTACCTGGTAATTTAAAGGGTTTATTATTATTATTATTATTACTATTATTGCACTCATTGTTGGCTGTAAGACAGTGATTATTTTGGTCATGTGATTTAAGTTAATACTTCACAAGAAGGAGGTCGTTTGACCAAAGGCGATTTATCTGTCATGTTTCAAGTCAAACCAGGATGAATGAAAATAGGGTACGATGTCTTTAAAGGATATTAACATTATGCTATATTATGTAAATATAGTATTTCATTTTTATGACTATTTCCTTCCATTATTCATGAAATTATGTAACTACAAAGATAGACAAATTGATGGTTTGACTGCATAAGCTTGAAGTAGTATAGAAATTGAAGTAGGAAGCAATGAAATAGCAATGTAGGGGTAAACATGGGTTCAGCAATTAAAGTTGTAGTTCAGTTTGAGTCGTTAAATTTCTAAAAAGGAAATTTAGAAATAGAGAAGGAGGAAAGGAAAATGGCTAGCAGTATGATACGTGACATTGTTTGAACTAATTGTGACAATTTAGAGAATTGACACACGATGCGGCATTAGTGGCTTACAAACGTCTATACTTTTTTCAAGAGGCTATTGCTTCTCATGGTTTCCTCAATTGGAGAACATTCCTGTTACTCTGTTAAATTATCCAATCAACTATAATGCTACTTTAATCTGGATCATTCTTTAAAAAGCCTCTTTATTTAGCCACAGGTTGTCGCTGAATCCAACTCCCAGAAAACTGATTCATATGGTCTCAGCTGTTGATGAGAAGACATTTAGTTGGAAGAACAACTATAAACTTAACAAACTTGTGAGTGGAGACATAAAATACACTAATATAGTGTGAGTACTTTTGGTGTTCCTTGAAACAGCTCAAGTCAACTGGATCCTTAGTCCCAACCTGACGAGCTATCAGCCTTTCTACGTTTACTTCCGGTTCTGATAAAGTCTCCACTGGAACTTGAACAAGTCCTTTAAGAGCCAAAGCATTTCCTCTGGTTTCCACAAACTGAACTGTTTGATGTTGAAAACAACAGCTGCGATTTAACTAAACCTTAGAAGTGGCCCAACGGCTAAAAGCTAAAGCTAATCGACGGGAGACGCTAAGGTATTTCAGCTGAAAAGTTCTGACATGCTCAAGCCGACAAGCGATAGGAAGTTAAATAAAGACGAACCAATGTTCAGTTTCCTGTCTTACATAAACGTGAAACAAAGTATTCCTGAAAGGGTGCTCTGGGTAGCAGAGTGCTAGCATCAGCTTCTTTTAATGGCCCACATAAAAACAACTGAGGAGGAAAAAAAAAACTTTACTGTAGACATCAGTGCCAACTGGTCTGGCATGCAGCTGTTTCCACAACCCTCCTCCCTATTCATAAAAAAAAACACACAAAAAAAACGATATTCTCATCTCAAGGCGTCTCAGTGAACAATATCACATCACAAACAATCCACCCACCCACCCAGCCAGCCAGCCAGCACGGTCACATATGGCACCAGGACACAGAGGAGCCAGGAGACAGTAGGATTACTACCACCATCACTCAGCGTTGTAGGAAACCGGCGTTCGGTGCCAGAAAAACGCCTCACGCACACCCGACAGTCAGCACTGCGCAGACATGGCGCCCCGAGACAAAGACACATGCATGTCCTGGAAGCGCGCATGCTCTCGTAATCACGCCCACTTCATTTCCCCCACCGCCGCCGCCGCCACTAAGACCACCGCCACCACCTCCCTTTCGCACCAGTGTTTGATCAAAAGCATTTCCTGTGCATCTGCTGTCCCCCGTCAAAGGACTTTCAAACAAGTCCCATTACTCGGTGGTGAGCAGATGGGAGTCGGAACTGAGTTTGTTTAGAAAACCAGAGCCGAGTTTAAGAGGCGCGAGCAACTGCACAGGAGGACTCCGAGTTTTGCTTGTTGTGAGAAAGGAGAAAAAAAGTTATTCAAATCTTAATTGTACCGTGCAGCGTCTTGCAAAAGTATACAAACCCCTTAGATTTTTTTTCACATTTTGTCAAGTTTCAGTCAAAAACTTCTGCGTTTATAGAGATTTTATCTGATACACCCATACGTAGTTGTGCGTAACTGCGGGACGGGAGGAAACAATTCACAAACAAAATGTGTCGTGCATCTCGATGTTCCTCTGAGTCAGTCCCACTGCTTGCTTCAGTTGCAGATGCAAGTGAGTTGGACTAAAACCTTATCAAAAGTAACTCAAATTGTTGAACTTTAGTTGTACCAAAGATTCTACTTTATGAAAATGTTTGGATCTAGCCAGCAGAGATTCAACTCTATTTCAGCCTCTAACTGTTTTTTTTCTGTGTTGACCTTTATTACTTACTTCCCTCCACTGCTGGAAAAAAGGAATCCCCACAGCATAATGCTCCCACCGCCTTGTTTTCCCGGGAGGCGGTGTGTTCAGAGTGACGTGCAGCATTAGCTTCCAGCCACACACAGCGTTTTGCATGCAGGCCAAGGAGCAGAACTGTGGTCTTTTCTTAATGCTGCCCGGTCCCCTCTATCCTTTCTGGCAAACACTAACATGACTTCTTATGGCTTACTTTCTGCAGCGGCTCTCTTTTTACCACAGGATATATCCAGTTCATGACTGACTGCGCTAGGTTTGTAGTTGTGCCCATACTCCTTTCATTTCTGGATGATGAATCAGTGCAGCATTAGTTGTTCAGATTTTCGTTTGTGCTGTAGGTCAAGTCGTTAAACAATCAAAAGTCATGCCAGAATTTACTTCAGACCTCGGTTTTTAGGCGAAGCAGAGTTTGCGTCTTGGGTCTTCATCAGAACTCGATTGCAGGCTTTCCAGGTAAAAGGACTGAAGTTTGATTAAAACAGACTAAACACAGCTGGTCTGAATGCACCCTCAGTTATACACACCTGGGCTGATTAGGTGACCTCTGAAGCGATTTGGTTGAACTGGATTTTGTTTAGGTGTGTCATTGTGAAATGGGCTGAATTTAATTTAACACACAGTTTTAGATGTTACATTGTGTTTAGAAAATGCAATAAAAATCCCAATAAAATACATCAAAATTAGTGGTTGTAATGTGACTAAAATGCGAAAGACTTTAGCCTTTAAGAGTATGAGTCTTTTTGCGAGGCTCTGTAATTGAATCATAAAGACTGTGTCATCCCACATAACCCCTGAACCTCTTTGCTTTGCTGTTAAGTGGTCAGAATTACCCCAGTGGTATAATTTACCCAGAACTAAAGCCAGAACACGTATCCCTCTCAGGGGTCATTACACTGAGGTCTAAGGGTGGCAAAACACACATGTGCCCTCTCCCCTGCCGCCTCCCCCTCGCCCTCGTTTTTTTTTTTTTTTTCGTCAAAAGTTTTCAGCGCTTGTTCACTCGAGCCGAGGGGCAGCGGCTGTCTCCCACCATGCGATTCTATCTGTGAACGCTTCATTTAGACATGGTGGGCTTTGTCAGCCATTACAGCTCTTATTTTGTGTTAAACGAGCGGGTAATTAGGGGGGCCTATAGTACACTGGGCCCCCGTGGGGAGGGGTCAGCGGAGTGGCGGAAACAGTAGGCCGTCTCAGGGGCTTGACATACACGGGCGCTTTATGGCTCTCTGCTGTCTAAACACTGTGTTGTTTCTGGAAAATAAGGTCGACAATAACCCTCGATTTCAGGCGTGCGGTGTGGGACAGTCTGGAAAGTAGAAGTGAAGGGACATTTTTTTATCCTTTTATTGATGTTTCTTTAACACTTTGCAGTTTTATTGACCCTTCATTAATAGCTCATCTGGTGGTGGGTGTCTTTCAGGAAGGACATTTTGTCCCTGTGTTTGATGAGCCTTATGGCTGCCATATGAGTCCAACCCCCCCACCAACCCCCCTCCGACGGATGTGATTTTCCCCCCACCGTTTCTCCCCCACCCCGTCTAATATCTGTGGAGGAATAAAGTGGGACCACCCGTGAACGAATGGTCCTCGTATCGCTGCGCAGTCAACTTAATTAATTGCGTGGACAGAGTGATGAATATTAGCGAGGCATTGTTTAAAGATCTGTGGTGTGAGGTTTACAGCGTGTGTCTGTGTGTGTGTGTGTGTGTGTGTGTGTGTGTGTGTGTGTGTGTGTGTGTGTGTGTGTTTACGTGTGTGTGTGTGGGTTTGGTAAGTGGTTAGTCAGGTCCCTCTGACCACTGCGCTATTAGCATTAGGCTAACTTGGTTTTTGTGGCTTGCATTGTCCTTAATGGCTTGACAGCTCTTGGTTACCCTGTGGTTTGCCACTGCACCCAACAGCTCACCAAGTGTATGGAGGCATGTGTGTGTATGTGTGTGCCTGTGGATGCGTGTGTGCGTGCACATGTGTGTGTGTGTGTTTCCTCCTTGTGCACGCAGATATGATCTGCAAAAGTCTGCGTCGGATCTCCCGCGTTTCTACTCGTGCTGCATTTTTCACAGGGAAAGCGAGAGAGTAGAGAGCGTGTGTGTGTGTGTATGTGTGTGTGTGTGTGTGTGTGTGTGTGTGTGTGTGTGTGTGTGTGTGTGCGCGCGCGTGCGTGTGTGTGTGTGTTATGGGTGTCATTAGTCAAGTGCAGCCACAGTGCAGATTTGGAGCAGAGCTAATAGGCCTCATTAAATGTCATTTTGAGCTAATAGACAGGGAGTGGCTGTTTAAACCAATATGCTTTTATAGGTGGTTCTGTCTCCTTTCAGCTGCTCCTTATGGTGGCTGTGGCCAGCTGAGACAAACTTCCTGAGTGATTATAGCGGAGCTGCAATAACACAATAAACAAGGCTTTCTGTCCAAACCCACTGTTCTCATTAGAGTTAATTGATCGCAGGCGAACAGAGAAGGTGACAAAACCCCGCTGTGGCATCCATCACAGTCTGTCTCTTCTGGGGCTCGCGCCTCGTAAGCGCCCACGAGTTTATGTTGTGCGTCAGCGCCGTTGGAGGTTCGTGGTCAGATCCATCTTTGCTGTTTTGGCACCTGGACAAGTCGAGACTTGGGGCTTCTGGGTTTGGGGATGGGAGCGAGGGGGCGGGTGTTTTGGTTCGGTTTTGGTCAGGGTGTTAACAAGTCTGGTGAGGAGGCCCTGGTTACTTAAAAGCCTGCAGACAATATTAGTGGTTCAGAAGACCTGTCTGCCAAGCCAGAAGCCCCTGTGATACACATCCACACACTCACAAAGCCACTGTACTTGTATGTCCATATGTTGTTTTTTTAATGCCTTTGGCATTACAGCAGCTTCAGTTTTAGATGTAAAGTGTTACAGAGCTGGAAGATTCGAACTAAAATGTACCTACATGTGATTCAGTGTTAATCATACTGTTTAAAATACTTAAAGTCAAATGTAAAACCTGTAGGATGAGCTAACAAAAAGCATGTCTGTTTCAATATGCAGGGCTAAATGACTGCTGTTGACCTCCTGAATGTCAGACGTTAGTGCCTTACCAAATTTAAATCAGTAAAGTCAAGTTTATTCTCGTTGCACATTTCAGCAGTTCAATGGCTTTATGCCATGCAAACATACTACAGTAACCAGCAATAATCAAACAGGTTGATCAATGTTCAACTTACTGCTAATCAAAACAAGCTGATTTAAAGGAACTCGATGTTTCGGCATGTTTGCAGGTTTCTGGAAGTTTCTTCCAGATTTGTGGCGCTTAGAAGCTGGATGCTGCTTCAGACATCTTGGACATTTTCCCACTTTGTCATGTCACAACCACAAACTCGGATGTATTTTAATCTGATTCACCAACAAATAGTCCTAATCTACCAAGATAATGACATGACCGATAACAAAAAATGACAGAGCAAACCTGGAATCACAAGTAGAAAGACAGGTGGGGGAATTTATTCATTTTAGTTGACATCTCCCAACACACGGCACTGTTACACTAGGCTAGAATAGCCGCCTTCGGATCCGATTTCAAAAGTCTTTAGAATCTGTGGCAAGTCCTCATAATAGATGTTTTAACAAGCTATCCATCCCGTCTGAAAGAGCTTGAGCTGTTTCAAATAGTATCTATTTTCCCCTCTACTTCACTATTATATGCTGGTCAGTAACATAATAGTCTCAATACTTTGCCTGGCGCTGTTGACGCGATCAAAGGGAATATGAGCCAAGTTTTCACATCATTCTGCCTTTAAATGTAGCTGCGGATGAAAGGCCAGAAAATTTGCGAACATAAATATTAAGAAGTGGGTTTTTTGATGACGTCATAGGACGAATGCACTGTCCCAAAAGGTGACCTTTAAGCTGTTTTCTTTGTGGCGGATTTTAAAAGGGCGTAGTTAGTCACTCGGTGACACTTGACAAATTGCTGCTGTTAATTGTTTATCTTACACAGCATGACTTTTAGTCCTTGATTTTGGGAAACATAAAAGACAGCAATAACAGGTTGTACTTTCTACTACATTAAACCAATATAAACCTCCTTGTTCACGTCTTTCTAGAGTTACACGAAATATGGTGGTAATAGTTTGGACTTCTCTTCTGAAAACTGTACTTTAGAGTTAAACCTGGGTGGAAAGAGAAGCAAGGAAGCTGAATTTTTCACACTTTGAGCAGAAAAATCGACGTACCATTTCTATGGAGACGGGAAGAGCTCTTTAAGCAATTTATTTAGTCAGTCATACTAACGATTTATTTACCTACGCATTTTACATTTGACTTTCTTTTCAGTCTGAAAGTTACAATTCATGTTCAAACCTGATGGTAAGTATCTTTACAGATGCTAATTGCAGACGAGGATTTTTAGATGTTATCAGTAGCTGGCTTCTATTTAAACAAATTAGACACAGGATTCAGGGCATGTTTTATCTCTAAGGTTGATGTTTTGAGCAACCTCTGAAAAAAGGGGGGAAAAAGCAGAACTTCTTGATTCAATCCAGGTAGGAGGATTGCAAAAGAATCACCTTCGTCTTGAGGCTTTTCGCAATGGGAACCGGACGAATAAAACTCACCCAAACATCAGGAGGAAAAGAAATCAAAAAGCAGGATCGAGAAAGAAAGAGAGAAAAAGAGGAGGGTGTGGAGATGAGGGGGGCGATGAAACAAGAGCAAAAATACTCCAGGCTTTTCCCAGGGCAGCCAGTCATTTGAATGTCTTATGAAGTTCCTTGAAGAGGTGCCAAGACTCCTACAACACAGAATTATTCACAGAGAGGGCAAGACAAAGAGGAACACAGAAGAATAAAGAGACACAAAGTGAATCATAAAGAGATAATGACAAAAAGGACTAGGTCTGGATCTGGTTTCTCCCTGAGCTGCACCAAAATAAAAACATCTCTCGGATTTGTTCTCCCCTGTTCTGAGTCAAAACACTTTAATGTGAGCAGAAAGGTGCAGAGGGAGCCTGTCTGGAAACCGCGCACAGCCCAAACTGTCTGCCTTGCTCTTTAAACTTTGTACAGTATTGTACAAATGTGTATAAAGTGTGTTGAATAAATGTATGGCCTCTGGGAGTTGCTGCGTGCGTGTGTGTGTGTGTGTGTGTGTGTGTGTGTGTGTGTGTGTGTGTGTGTGTGTGTGTGTGTGTGTGTGTGTGTGTGCGTGTGCCCTTCCCTTGCCTGGCTAGCTTCCTCCAGGCTGGAACGCACGGACCACACAGACGGCTGGCAGAGCTCCACGACAGCCTGGCTCCCTCTTTCTCTTTTTTTTTTCCTCTCCCCCTTCTCTTTTTCGCTCGCTGCCTCGTCTTCCACACCTCCTTTCTCATCTCGCTTTTTGTTTTTTCATTCCTTCCTATTTTTCTCTCCTCAAAAAAAAAAGAAAAAAAATCTGTTTTCATTCTCCTCCCTCCTCCGTGTCTCCTCTCTTCCCGCCCTCCTCCGGGCTTTTACACCAGACCCCCATGGCGGACAGGCACTCAGACCACACCGAATCGCCCGTTTCGCCGCCGCCGCTGCTACGCTCTGCCAGTTTCGGATCGTCACCTGAAATAATTCATTGCTCCTGAGCGCCCCGCAAAAACAACACGCCCACTGTGAGAGCGTTGAATAATAATAAAAAGAAATACACTGAAATACGGGGCCGGTTTATTCATTCGTCAGATTTACAGTTTCGCCGTCACTGACTGGCTGATTCGATGGCGGCCCCACAGGACCGGAGGGAGGGCCTGAGGACTCTGAATCAACCCCAATCATCCAAACTCACCAAGGGACCATGAAGGCCTCAGCAGAGGGCATGATGAGACAATAAATTTACATTTTGTCTTTATTCAGATTGAGCGTTTTCGTCACATGTTTCTGAGCCGAGGCGATACGCAGAAGAGCTTCTTGTTGATGTGTGTGTGCGTTTCCGGAATTTGCCTTCTCAAGGGACAAAAGAGATGTCAATAAGGAGGGTTTGATTCTTGCAAAAAGGCACAATACCATAAATTTTCCAAATAACTTGACAGTATTTTGTTGGGAATCCTAAATCACCAAAAACATTTTACTCTCACAAAGGGTTTTTTAAACATTCTTTTAGACGTTTTCATGCGGTTTTAGTAGAAAAATATTGCTTTGGATCAAAGAGGTTTTTGGTCCAACCAAAACTTTAACAGTAAGCCCAAGTTCATTGCTAAAAACAACACCAGCAAATGATGTTCATGGAACTTTTACTTCATGTTCTGGATGTGAATACCTGAAACCCCCATAAGAAAAGATAAAGCAGTTTTTTTGAGCAGCTGCAGACTCACTCATAGTAAAAGGGTTATGGTCAGTTGTTAATCAAAAGTACACAACATTTGCTCTGCAGTCTGTGGCGATGGTGCTTGTTCTCGTAGCAACATCGCATCGGCACTTCATTCAGGCCCAACGTGTCGCGGTGTTGTTTCGAACAGAGGAGGAGTCTGGTGATTGGAGCACAGAAGATGAAACGGGTCCGACGTGGCGGCACCTTCCACCTTTCACCTCAACCACTTCCCTGCTGATCTTTCAGATTGCCTGGCTTGTTTGACACCTTGAAGCAAAGCCGACTCCGTGTGAGAGACGACCGGCATCTTTTAACATCTTCTAGCAGTCTGTTAGCTCAGCAAATATCAAATAGACTTCAGCTAAAGAATTGTGCTGATTGGGTCGAAGACGCTGGTGTCCACTCTGTTAAAATTTTTGCAGACTTTTTCAGGATTCAAAGTAGTAGCCATTTTTCAGCCAGCTGACAGTGGGGGCGCAGCGGCAGGTTGCTGTATGATCCATACGTGAAAACCTCTGGTCGTAATTTTAATTATGACTTCTCACTGAAGGGACTTCCTGACTGTAGGAAAAATATGATGGAATATTACTGCCATGGTTATACTTAGGCTCAATTTAGTGGTTGATTCTCCAGTATAAATTATTGTCTGAATCATTAGCTGTGATGTAAACAGCCAAGCTCATTCATATCTGCCTTAAATAGGCAAATATGAATAGTATGTGATACTCAAAGAGGAAACAATCTGTTTATACTGTAGCTATCACTATGTTTTAAATGAATAGTAGTCAAAATTGACTAAGTCAGTTTTTTACCTAAAAATATTCAAAAATATGACTTCAGGGCAGCATGTAAGTGAATAAATCTGATTTTTTTTTTCTTTCTTTTTTGCGAGAAAAGAGGGGAAAAGTCTAACTATTGTTTGGAAATGTCTTGACAAAATGATGGAATTTGAAAGATTATATTGGATTTTCAAAAAGCAACTTTTTAAAACCTTTAATTGAGGCTGACAGCCAACCTCTGCTTTATTACTACAGCAAGCAAAGTTGTGATGTTGTGATGTCAAAGTTGTTTGGTCATTTTCTTCTGTTTTTGATGAGTTAATAAAGACACCAGCTGTAAAAAAGGGAGTTTTTTAAACTCATAGGCATAAAATGAATGCTTTGTTTGCTTAATTCAGACAGACTGACTCATTTCATATCACTTCCCTTTGCTAGGCTACGCTATCCCTGTATTGGCTAAAGCTGTGTGTTTTTTGTGAGCGAAATTTAGCAAGAGGGACATAAATCTTCCTGTCTTATTCTTAGACAGCAACCAAATGGGCTTGTTTTACCAATTTACGTCCAAGATTCATAACATTTTGAACTGTGAAACGTTTGAAAAAGAAAAGCGGACACAGCAAATCCAGCACAATCAGCTAAGCTAAACGAGCCGCGCTGTATTTAAAAGAGATCCTGTGCTGGGGCACATGAGAGACAAGTCATTTGTTCGAGATTTTTGTGCTCAGGATCAGATTCATTCTAATGCAGCCATTAATCATTGAGGACTTGTATTCTGTTGCCTACTTGCTTTAAGTAACACTTATCAGATCAACAGCTGAGAGTTGAATCCAGACGGCTGAAATAATACTATTCCAGGATCAGAGTACAGTCGTTCAAGATATAATCTGAAGAAATGTTATTGATCCGTTATTATTTCTGGTTGTGTGTGTGTTTGCCTGTGCCTGACCCAATGGTGCCAGTGTCAGTGTGTAATGATGCTCTTGTTCATGACCGCATGTCCAGACATTTCCATACCAGCTTTCTCTCTGTCGCTCACTCTTTTTTTTTTTTTGCTTCACAAGAGTGTGTTTCTGTGTGTGTTAAAGTTGCTCACATCTGGTCTGAATCTGTCCGTGTTTCCGGCCGCTGGCTGGGCAGGGAAGTGGCAGGCGCTATCGAAAATCTCCGCTGTTTTCACAGGGATGATGGGAATCTCAGGGACTTTCCCTAAGGCAGTGAAATCATCCGCTTTTCCCGCTCCTTTAAATACCCCCAGCTCATTCCTCCACCCAGCGAGGGTTCCGATAAAACAGCTGAGTTGTCTTGTGTTTGGCAACTGTTGTCCTCTAAAAGGTATAATTAACTCATGAAAAACTGTATTTACCGTCAAGGCTTGCTAAGCTAATGGGCTTGAGGTCTGGCTGTTGGGAGCGTAGATTGGTTCCTAAATGTTATTGTTGACATCTTCCATTCCTGCAGTTTGTGAAAGAAGTGTTTTGGTTTTTTTGGAGGGGGGGTGTTTCTGGTATTCTGTGTCCCAATATACAACCTTCAAACCTGATAGACCGGGAAGCAAATTAGCAATGCGAAAAGAAAAGAACTGAACACCTAGAAGAATTACTCTAACCTGGATGTAATTTGGTTCCCATGTAAACTAATCTTTAGCATCATAGGTTCAGTGTCAACACTTTGCTAAAACAGTTAGTGATGATGTAGATCCATTCAATATCGGGCAATACCAGGACTTTGTATTGTCCTGGTATTGCCAGAACAATCTTCTCTGTCTGGTGACCATTACTGTTTTGACAGACTCTCTTGCCACATCAAACTCGTGATGCTCTGGCAATGTATTCATTTTTGCTCAGACTGTACTATTCTCATCCAGAATAAACCAATAGTTTTTCAACTCCCTGAAGTTTTTGATAGCTCCTACAAAACCTAACTCAACCTACATATTAATATTTTACCAAGCAGTTTTAAATAAAAACAACAAAAAGCTCATGCCTGGCAGTAACCAGACTAAGGGTACAGTACTTGCGGTATATTACATTTAACTATCATTCCTGTGTACTTAAACCGCAGCCAATAGTTTATTGTTTAGGTATTAGACATATAAATATGGATACAAGTACTCATAAACTGCTTAAATCTGAAACAATTTTGTTTCTTAAAAATTAGTTTTGCCCCATATTTCCCTTTGTTTTGGTTCTGAATCATTTTTGGACCATCTGACTTGTGAAATATTACAGATAAACACTTTAATAATATTTGTCGGTGCCATAAAACCACATTCCTTACGATATTATGAGTAAAATATTAAAACTAGCTTATTAACTAAATCATTAGCTATCTGTGGTGGGTACCAATTTACAACACATCAAGTAAGTTATTTTATACCCAAACTACAACCTCCAATTGTGAAAAGCTCTTCACTTTAGCACAAGCCCAAATCATTATCAGCTCCCCTCCTTGTTAAAAAAACCCCAACTGTTTTGTTTGACAAAAAAAATCTCATGCTGCTTCCCACCAAATATAGCCGACCTCATTAGAACTCAATTTTAAAGTAAATTTATTTGAAACTTGTTTCCAGAAGGCATAAACTCTGTTTTTAAGTTCATTTTGTACCTTATGATTCATTGGATCCAATGGACCATTTTTTTCTTCTTCTTCTTCTCTTATTTCTCATGAGTCATAAAAGTTGGTGTATATTTGTTCAGGTGTGGCTGTAGAGTAGAACAGCTTACCATGACTGCTGAGTCTGGTAACATTTCCACATGGGACTTTTGGTGTCTAAAACTGTTTTAATATGTTGCTTTATTTTAAGCATGTGAACAGTTCCACATAGGTGTTTTTCAAAATCCATTTTGAAACACTTTTGTTTCTTTTTTTGTCTTGTTTTGCTTTTTGACTTTCTAGTTCTATGTTGAATTATTAAGTATTTTAATTTGGAGCGTGTCGAGTAGTTTTAGGATCCTGTGGCCTTTAATTTGGGGGTTTAGGGTTTAAGGAAGCAACCCGACCTTTTTCTCTATTAATGATTTACAGCCGAACCACCGAGCTGACTTCTCACTTAACTGTAAATATTTACAGTAACAGTAAATTTAACCTGTCCAAATACCACGTTTGTTTTTTCGGGATCCTCCTGCAAAGAGATGTTGTGATCCAAAACCCTCTCTTAACTGTTTTACCATTTGTTGCAGCCTAATGGGCCCTATGTCGCCTGACTGGTTCAGAGCTCTTAATTTACTGGTCATCGGGGGTCTCTTCCTCACCCTGTCCTCCTCCTACTTGTGTCTGTCCTCCTCATCTCACTTGGAACTCCTTTAGCTATTTATTTCCATCACCGGGAGACAGGCCGAGTACAAAGCCTACACTGTGTCCCGGGGCTTTTTTAGGACAGAAACGCTGCCTGTTTTAAAATGGAAACGCTATGATTGACTGGGCACTGGGCACTGGGCTTACACGGAGGAACGAGGAATGCATCGACATGAATAAATTACCCGCCGGAATGATGGAGACACGCTATTAATGAAGTATGGAAGTGAATTACTGTCGACACCAGATATTTTTCTCTCTCTGCGTGCGACGTTAAAATCAGACTTAGCCTTTCCCGTGGAGTCTTAAAAACACCACAACAACAGCCGAGGACATCGTGAAGATGGCGGACAAAGGCAGTAACGGAAGCCGGAGTCCGCTTGAAAAGCAGCACAAAAAGCGTGGTTAGTTTGTTAAAGTGCTCAGAGACAAAGGCCTTCATTTTTCAAGACATGTCTTGTTAAAAAATACATCAGTAGATAAACTGATGTATTTGGCCTTGTGAAGACTGTCTGTTCATCTGTCCATCCTCAAGAAGTTACAATATTAGTGAAAAGTTCACTTATTTCAGTAACTCAGCATATTATATAGATTAATCAGACACACTGTTTCATTTATGCTAAGCTGATAAAACATGACATGATATCTTGTGTGCACCAAGGCAATCGCAGAGGTCACACACTACAATTATAATGATATAATTACACCCTGTCTAACCAATCAATGACTCCCCCCCCCTGTCTGATTCATTGCAGCAAGATTTTTGGTGTTTTTGGTTCCAAGATGTTGTTCCACAGTGAAATAATTTGTTGTGACGAGCAAGATGGTTTTTAATGGCATATCTGAGGTCGAAATAAAGTGGAGTTGCAGAGGTGGAAAGGTGCCAAGCTGTAATGGGCGGCTCTGGAAGAATCCACTCTTGTCATTTTGCATTTATTTACCCATTAAAGGGTAAAAAGTCTTGCAGAAACTTGGAAAGCTGAACACGATACGCAGCAAAGCTCCTCCAGCCAGGATGTCAGTGATACGTTTGATAAACCATTCTTTTTAATTTTTTTCCTTCTATGTGATGCTTTAGAAATACAAATGATGACTGTCTTTGAGAATTGACTGCCTTTTTGTTGTTTTTTTTTGTTTGTTTATCCTCATGTCTGCTCTCCTCAACACCCACCCTGAGTTGTAGGTGTAGTGCCAGGTCTTTGTTCCCAGCTCTGACTGCAGGCAGGTTGGGCAGGATTCTGAAGTAGCTCACTGTTTCTGCCCGAGCCAGCTGGAGCTCGGCCAAACACAGCAGGAGTTTCTGCTCTCCTCTGTTTGATATTTACTTTACCGCTTTTACAGGGGAACTAGTGCAAGACCAGACAGACATACTGACACAGTGCTGTATCGGTGCTGAAAAGAACTGTGTGTGTGTGTGTGTGTGTGTGTGTGTGTGTGTGTGTGTGTGTTGTGTGTGTTGTGTGTGTGTGTGTGTGTGTGTGTGTGTGTGTGTGTGTGTGTGTGTATGGATGTGTGCAGGCCCCTTATAATACCCC
>CAEGAF010030745.1:0-14465 GCA_903067075.1 Micropoecilia bifurca | reverse complement strand
CACACACACACACACACACACACACACACACACACACACACACACACACACACACACACACACACACACACACACATTCCTAAATCCTGATATCTGAAGTATGTGCTGCGGTCTGACTGTAGCTGGTACTTTAAAGAGGCTGAGAAACAGCCAAAAGCGTGCAGGTCCTGTAATGGTTTCAGCATGTTTTAACTCCCTCTGCCTGGCCAGATCTAACCCGAGTTAAATCATTTTTCAATATCTTTGTGGGGAATTCAGCTCCAAACAGAAACCCAAACAAGTTTGAACTGAACAGTCAAAAGTCTGAGTGTGTTGAGGAGTAAAAACTCCAAACTACAACACACAGCAGAGACCTGACACAAGCAGCTATTTCCAACTCTGCTTTGAAGTATTACTTATATATCTTCAGAGGAAACACTTGAATGTGTGTTAGAGATTAGTGAGAAATGCTTTTGTCTTTCCCCGGAGACGCAGTGCAGTTTTTTTTTCTCTCCTGTCAGATCAAAGCAGCCGAGCTGCGATTTCAGAGATGTCAAAACCGGGTGGATGCCGGCGCTATGAAACATACATGACAGGATTACAAGGGGAAGTACTTCCCTGAATAAAGAGAAATTTTGATGAGCTTAAGATTGCTTCTCTTTACCCTAAGAACTAACTGAGGGGAAAGTCGGCAGAAATTGTAATATTTTTCCATCCAAAATGCTGCTCACCAAGTTTCCACCACGTTTTTATTCTCACAGCCAAATTTCTGTGGTTAGCAGAATGTTTTTGATGTTTAAAGGGAAAAGCAAAATCCTTCAAAATAAAGGATGATACACACTTTTATGTGTGGTTTGTTTCTATTGCTTATTGGGTTCCTCAGTTTGCTGCTGTGGATTCCTTCCTTACTGAGCATTTGATGATAATTATAAGCGGCCAGGAAAGAGTTTCACTTTTAGATGGAGGTCAAAATGTTTCCCAGAAGGATGTCACTTTGACTCCAAATGAAAAATAACCCTGGTGAATCCCTTCCTGAGTTGATTCACAGACACACTTTAATCTTAGTGGAGATTTCAATGTTGCAATTGAAGCAACAAAGATATATTATAATGTCAGCTTGCAGCAGGAGAGCCAGTGCAATTGGACATGAGGGAAAAACCCTGGCAAACTCCACAAACTCCTGCCGCTTAGTGCCTCATTAAATCTACCTACATGTAGTTGGAACTGAGAAAACAAGACTTTTATTAAACAGGTACTGAACACCTGTGTTTTGTTATCTTTTATTCTGAAAGAAAAAAATAGACAGTTAATAAATGTTTAAACATGGAGGTCAAAACATTTAAAAACGAAATATTTTTCAATGATTTTCAGAGAAATTTAAAAATACAACATATCAACAAGTCTTCTAAATAAATTAGCAGTTTAGAAAGTCTATTCTTTAAACTATTTACAGATAAGAGGTCCAAAGATGTCCTGACAACATTTTTTGTTGATGTTTTAGATTGTTCTGTGATTATCTTGTAAGAGTTCAAAAATATTCACAGGGACTGAGGAACCACAACTGCCTGTGAATAGTTGAGACTGAAATAATTGAGAGCTCCAAAACTACTTATATTTGCTTATTTTAATAGTTCAAAAACCAAATATACTTTATTATACATTAATACATGCAGTGAAAACCGTCTTTGCACTACTACAGAAGATTAAATCTTATTTATCTCTGCTCTTAGGGCTGTAGCCAATCAAATGATTTTTGATCCTGGATTGACTGTTTTTCTCAAGTTAGCCTGTTCTACCTTATTTGTTATGTACAGACGGCTGGGATGCTCAGATCCTTGGCTACCAAGAAACTGGAGACATAAACTCTATTGAAATTTAAAATTTTACCCAATCGCTAACGTTTGTCCATGACTTATGCTCCAGTTTGAGGCTATGAAGTTTACTGGAAATTGCCTGCTCTATAAACAGTCCTCCTCCGCTGCGAAGAGCAAAATACAGATTCGAACAAGGCGGATGTTAATGTTAATTTAATATTTGGAAGGGTTGCCAACATGGACTGAACGGCTTTGTTCACTTCCTCCGATGCCTTTCCTAAAGCTACTGGCAGAATACAAATCTAAAAAGATCCTTATGTTCGCGGACAGGCCAAGTAGAAAAGCCACCATAGACAATCAAAGTCAATGGGAGAAATCCCAGATGGAGAAGTGAAAGGAGATGAGAATCAAGCACTTTTTTCTTTAATAGGGAAAATTGCCAAGCATAAAGTCATGATATTACAAGAACACTTTCACAGATTTTAGACTTCATGACAGTCTTACTCTCATTTCTTCTTTCTGAACCAGGAAAGTACGGCACCAGGTGAACACAGAGACCCACATGTGCTTAAGCAATCCTCCAACCTATCAGAGGTGTAAGATTTCCTGCTGTTCGAAGCAAACACACGCACACACACAGCAAAGACCCTTCTCTGTCCATCTGGAGACGATTAGTGTTTCTCTAGCTCACAGGAAGTCAGTCATCATTTCAGGCTGACAGGTACATGGAAGAATCTCACCGTCTCTCTCTGCTCCAAGGCGTCCCGGACAACCATCAGCTCTGTGATTCTTCACAGCTTTTTGGCATTCGCTCTGATCGTCTGGCGGGATCAGCTGAAGGAAATCACCTTGCTTTATGGAGTCCAGAGAGTGAACACAGATCATCTTGGGGTTTTTTAAACCTGTATTCAAAGCTGCCTGGGAATCCCACTGTTTCGAAATCAGCCAGATCGCAATGTGCCAGTAAAACTTTTTTTTTCCCCCACCAACTCACTCGCTGTGTTTCCATTACAAATGTACACAAAACCTTGTTGATATTACAATAATGTAGAAAAAACACAGTTATGCAATCGTGGTATCCCCATTAAAGGTGCATTAAGTAACTTTTATTAAAAAACTTTTTTAAACATTTGTTTAAACTGTCCCAATGCGGGATATAGAGCTGTCAATCACAATCTTGTAAGGCGCTGCTCACCCTCCCCTTCCTCCCCCTTTGCTCACTGGTACACTTTATGTTATGCTAGCTAGCATGGAGACTAATGACGCAGATAAGTGTTTTTTTCTGTAAGCGTATGTTATTTTACCATTAGTACATATAACAGTGAGTACATGTGGGTGATTGACAGCACCAAGACCCTCCCCCTGGCTCTGATTGGTTGTTTTCAGGTCGTGCATTTCTTCAGATGACACTAGCAGCTCATGCAGGAGGTATCTCATACTGTCATGGCATATGACATATTTGAACAAATATGTAAAAATATATATTTTTAATAAAAGTACTGCAACTGCAGTACCAGGTGAATAAGTTAGTTTACGCAACACGTCATTAAAAAACATGCTTAATCATCTGCTTACCACTTCCTGTTGTCCTCTTTGTCTTTTTCACCAGAAGTAACATCACATAATCTGTATGATGTGAAAAAGCATCCATCCATCCATCCATTTTCTTTGCACCCTTGTCCCTTAAAAGCATTTCTATTGAAATACACAAATTTTTATACATCCAAAAAAACCTCCTCATCATAACTCAAAAATGTCATCGTTTTTCCATCGTGTTTCTGTTAGGTAAATTGGTTAATTTATGTTTGTTATTCCGATTTCAGTAAATATATTGTCAAACGAAGCAGAGCTACTGTAGTGCTTCCGTGTTTCTGAAGCTTAACTTTCCATTGTTCCACCTTGATTGGGCTCTCAAAGGTAAACATTTAAACCAAGGCAACATTGTAACACAGTTTTTTAATGACTCCATTCTCACAGTTTCCATCTCTTTTTGTCATGGGCTAGATTAAAAAAAGAGCTGACAACTCATTTTCCTTCAAATGCCATCTTTAGGCTGTTCTAAGGTGAGAACAATCACAATTTCTCTTATTTGAATAAATATTTGAGTGCCTTAAAAGCATCCAAAGTGCAATTACCTGGAAATTAAATATGCCGTCATGCTATTATCACAGTCATTTCTTCTGCCCCTCTGCTTCTCCATTCATAATTCAACCTTTTATGCACTTCCCGTGTTGTAAGTGGTGCCATGGCTCCTGCCACCACAGCCTCACGGAGACCTGCAGACATGAAACATTCTGCAGCCGTGCAGAGGAGAGGCTGAAGGAGCCAGTAAACTACTGCTGAAAGTGTTTGTCGGTGTTTCAGTGGTTAGATTGCATGTAGGGCAAAACTGGAAATAAGCTGCTGGGTATCTAAACATGGAGGAAGATCTGTGAGAGTTTATGTAGCCATCCCAAAGGATTGTGGGAAGATTTTTTTAATCTGTGAACATGCATAAATAGTAAAAGGTTTACATATAACGTGTCATGAGCTGTGTTTCCATTACAGACTTTGTCAATATTCCCCTAATGTCAAACAAACAATTTCACAATTGCTGTGTTTCGATTAAATAAGACACAAATTTAAAATCATGCGTGAATAAATTTATTCATACAGTAAATTATTAAAAACATGCCGTGCCATCATCTATCTTCTTCTTTGTGGTTTATGCCAGTGGCACCACCCAGTTGTTGGCGATGCGACTTGTATGTTTCTATTGCAGTTTCTAAACCAATTTCTTTACAGCCAAAAAACGACCTCCTCCTAGTGCCAAAACATTTTATAAAACTAAAATGAAATTAGCACATTTCCAGGATGCAAATTTATTTTGGAAATGCAAAATTGTGCAAATGTATCGATAATGGAAAAGCAGCTACAGACAAGGGCTGAGTTTCTATTATAAATTAGATCAAATCTTTGCCTATAATATTCAGCTATTGTTGATGAAACACAATTTTGCTGCAGTGTTTCCTTTAAATAAGAAATTAAATTAATGAATACGTTTGTTCACGTGTTAAGTCATTAAAAATGATGGCTATAACAGATGTGAACAGTTACATAAAATATATTTATAAAGCAGTCAATCAGAAGAGACCTTGGTGTCTTATCCAGGTGTTGGAGCAAAAAGCCTCTTATATTTGGGAGCAGCTACATTTGTGATGCTTTGAGGAAATTGTAGTCACTAATTTTGTAGAAGAACTGTGGATTCAACAACTTCTTATAAACTGCAATTCTGAGATCTCCAGTGAATCCAGCTGCACATTGTCTAAAAAACAACCAAAAAACATCACCTTCCTGCTACTTTCTGTCGTTTTCTTCTCCTTTGCCAACAGTAGTAGGGGCAAAAGGATGGATGATGTTTCTTAATGAACAAACTTATTCATTTTAATTGCTTTTGTTATTTAATGGAAGCACCATAATTGCAAATCTGTATTTTTCTTTTTTTAAATTTGGGAATATCAACAAAGTTTTGCACACATTTGTAATGGGAACGCAGCAGGAGAGGTGGAGTACACTCTACCCTGCTACCCTGAAAGAACAAGCAGATAATGGATGGTTATCTGATGAGTTTTACAGGATACAGACAACGTGGCGCAGCAGCAAATCAAACCAGGCAGAGAGTGATCTCCCCTTTTAACAAATACCCAAAGATTAAAGTGATCTTGAAGTTCTGAGGTGCAGGCAAAGGTTGAAGGTGACAGGGATGGGCATTTTGAAAAGAAGTAGGCTTAAATAATAAATCAGGCTTTTATCACTTGGAACTGGATGTCGGTTTGAATTGTGAGATATGAAGCCCCTTTTAGAGACTGTCAAGTGTCAGAGAGATTTGTGGAGAGGGAGAGAAACACAAGGAGGCAGTTTGATCTCGACCACATAGTATCAAAAAAAGAGGCGATGAAGGGAGGAAGGTTTGAGTGGAGGAGGATGATGATGAGGGCCGTTATCTGGATGATGATGGATGGGACTCAGGGAATGTAAATGCAACCATTTTACTGAGTTAATGTGGAGATATATGACGACTCTGTTGGTTCTGTGAGGGTAAACCTTGACTGAAAAGTGGTTCTTTTAGACAATTATTTATTAAAGTTTTTCTCCGCAATGAACATATATTAAAATTAAAGGGGTAATAGCATTTAAATTGACTACTTTGATCTTTGCATCATGTTATACCTAAAATGTGCCTGTAGTGTTGTTTGATTCTTTCATGCATGTTTGATAAGTAATTTAAAAATGCAGTATTATTTTATAGCACAATTAATAAACTTTAACTTCAGTTGTTAAAAAAATGCTGTATATTTCTAAAGCCACTTAACCTTGACTTGGTAATTTATCATCTTGAAATTGTGCCTCTGTCTCTTTAAAAACTCCTGCTCTTTCTGAAACTCAGCCTTCAGCAAATCATCACAACGTGGCTCCTCTATTGAACCTTTAACAATGTTTTCACCAGTGTTTCAGTGAGAAGTAGCTGACACAGTGAGCTCTGCAGGTACCAGTTTCACCAGGTGTTTGCTGATTGCTGCTGGCTAGTCTGAAGGAGCTGAGTGCAGGAGGGCTGATGTGTGAGGCAGAAGTTCAGATGCTTGGAAACTGCACAGTTTTGTTACTTTGTCCTCCAATGAGGATTTAGTTCTCAAAGGGGGAACTAAATCCACTCAGGCGTTTTGCACAGCTGAATGGTTGCCATGGAGATTAAAGGGTTTCTCAAACATGCGTGAAAGAATCAAATCGACACTCCAGGTATGTTTTAGATGAGGGAATAACATTATCAAATCATGTGAAGCTAAAAAATTCACTTTACATAATACTTCTCCTTTAATGCAGAACTGTTTTCTGACGTGCCAAAGTTTTGAAAAGAGCAGAAGCTTCTTATTTATTTACTTTTTCTTCATTTCTTCATATAGAGACGTGACCCAATTTCAAGATGTCAGACTTCAAAATCAAATTTCTTTTGAGTTCTTACAGTTTCTTTATTGTGCTATAAACACAACGCTGCTCCTTTAAAACTTACATTTTTCTACATTTTTTAATCTGATATTACAGTCTTGCAGACACAGATTTTATTTAAGCTCCTCTTTTTCTATTTTTTCTCATGATGAGTATACAGAAAAGTTACAAAGGTACCAGGAGAGATATTGTTTCACCAGTTTCACCCGTTAGTGTGAAGGTGTAGATCTGGGGATCTTATCCTGCAATTTTTAGATGCATCCTTTTTCCAAAACAACCAAACCAAACGAAAGGCACCGCTGGTCTAAACACACTCACAGCTGTTAGTGTAAATAGTGAGCTGATGTAAATAGTGAGCTCAATGTTTTAAATGATGCAGTGAGTTTAATGCATATTACATTCTGCATATCCATGTTACACTTATATGTCTTAAGCAGAAAACTGCCAAAATCAGAACATTCCTTTGGAAAATTGTAATTTCCGTGAGATTAAAGAGATTACCCATGCACAATGTCATGCACATTGTACCTTCAGCTTATTGTAAGTCTTTTTGCATGCCTGAATTCAGCTTGTAATTCTCGTTTCTGCCAGCTGCATAAATAAAATATAAGGATTTTCTCTCTTTTCTCTGAACTCCTTCCTTTACCTCCAGTTATTACTGACGAGAAGCAAGTCTGACTTTCATCTTAAATAATGTCAACTGGGATGAGTCACGGGGCGTCGTCGCAGTGGCTTACGCTGCTCACAGTGAACACGGCTCCGTATCCCATCATGCTCTGGGACTGAGGCTGGGTGAAATCACTGCTGAGACCCCGAGGGAGTGCTTAGCGAAAATATAAAGTTACTCTGCTGGATCCTGGAGGTATAGGAGAAATGGTACCGTTTTACAAGGAAATTCAGTTTCATGTATATTTGAATATTAAACTGATAAAATCTTAATATCTTTCAGATTGCATTAGCTTTAAATGCATCACAGCTGTAAGAATTATATAGCCGCAATCCTTTTGATTTACTGCCTGTTACATAAATTTTCTCTCATATACATGTAAATTTCATGGATGTACCATAGCTGGTGGTTTAATTTGATAGAATTTGCATGCCTGGTCTAAAAAGTATTTTATAATCCGACACATGAGCACATTGTGGTTATACTTAAAGCTAAGGCCAACACACACTGTGACAAATGTGTCTGGCTGTACATTTTTCTCCAACGCTTTGGTTCTTAAACACAAAGAAAATTGAAAGATTTTTTCTGAAAATGTATAATATTAGTTTATTGATGGAAATCTAGACCTAAGTTAAAACATTCATCAAAACCACAACACATATAAACAACAAAGAAGTGTGGACTGCTGTAATCTTTGGACTAGGACAGTTTCTTTCTAATCTAAACATATCATGAATGGTCAATAACAGTTTTTTTTTGGCCAAATTGAAATTGATTTATTTTGCAAAACTGTAATGGAAACACTTTTTATGCATCACAGGAGTCACATGATCAGCAACCAGATGTTGTCACTGGCAAAAACTACAAAGAAGACAACAGGAAGTAGTTAGAGGGTCAAGGAGCGGCATGTTCTTTACAACCTTATTTACATGTGATTTTAATTGTGGTTCTTATTTAATGGAAAATCACAATTTCCAAAATAGTGCTTTTTGACATTTGTGGAATATTGACAAAGTTTTGAGCACATTTGTAATGGAAAAGCAGCTACAGAGGAATAAATCCAGCAGGAGGCTTGAGCTCCATATGGACTTGGCAGGGCCTGGTCATGTGACTTCAGTCTGTCCTGAGCTGCAGCGCTGCAACAAATGAGGTCAGCCTCCAGGTATGGGCTTAAACAGCAGGCAGAACCCCGGGACGAACACTCCTCCACACACACACACACACACACACACACACACACACACACACACACACACACACACACACACACACACACACACACTGTGTGGAAGTGCACATACTAAAGCTTACACTGCGCTGCAGATCCACAGACGCATCGTGCATAAACACAAACATCGCGTCTGGGCCACAGTGAAGATGAAGTGATGCAAAATGACATCAGTCGCTCCTGCTTCTGCATGTGACTCATTACCAGGCTGGCTGCTGGAGGCTCAGCATTATCTCTGCTGCAAGAGAGCAAACAGGCCAGGTTATCAGCGCTGCCATCACCTGAAGTGGACATGAGCCTATTGATCCCCGGTTTGATGGGAGGAGGATCCTGGTCACTGAGCAGGAAATGAATGTTGCACAAGGAGGCTGACGATATATTGTGTGTACGGGCAGATTTAGGTCCTGTATCCATACATCTTTAGAATACATAGGGCTGCAAAATCATAGCATATTATTCTTCATTTTGATGTTTTTTCTCTCCCCCCTCTAATTGTTATTGTTTCCGCTGCCACTGCAGAGCCGTGTTTCTCATCTAATTGCTAACATTTTAGGTTTTTTTTTGTTTGGAGCTTGACAAGTACTTGACATATGACGAGATTATGCATAAGCAGAGGACTGGCACACAATCATGCACACACACACTCATACCTAAAGCCAATTTATGTGGAACAACATGCAAACTCCACGCAGAACCCAAGAAAGGCAGCAGCGCCAAGACCTGCACCACCGTTTATTAAACACATGATAAAAATATTGAAGGATAAACAGGAAAACATTTTATTTTTCACTTACAATGTCGCCAACAGGGGAAAAACCCTAAATATTTCATTATTTATGCTATTTTAAAGCATTAAAATTCTCCAGACATGTTTTTTGTCACTGGCATTAGGAATGCGACTGAGATGTCAAACTAACCAATTATGAAACTTGGTTGATTCATAATTGGTGACCATATTATGCTTTATTATGTAAAACCCTTTGAACTGTTGCTGAAATGTGCTACACAGATAAACTTTTCTTTGTTCCGAATCGTCCCCCATCATTCAAGTCGTTATAAACATTAAAACAGACTTTAATCATTACTTCATCTACTGCTGAGGCCATTTCAGTCAGATCAAATCAAAAGGATCTATCTTGAATCTACCTCTTAATTACTTTGAGTGCCACTGTGGCATTTCAACATATCAGCATCAGCAAACTTAGCATAATGAGCTTTGTGGCCCTGAATTTCAGAAACAGCAGCAGGTCCCTCATCATGTCCAGCTTATGGTGCCGAGGATGTGAGCTCCGGTTGGCAATTAAGGTTTTCAGATTTCAGCAACTCTTGTATGATGAGACGCCGGTTAAGCTAATCCTCCATCCACTTTACTTGCGTGGGCTCAGGCTTCTTTCTATCAGAGAGAAAAGGAGAGATAAAGAATGAGAAAGAGGATGATGTAAGTAAAGAAAGGGAAGTCGAAAACTGCAGTGAAGGCAGTGAGGACAGTAAGGAGAGGACAGAAAGGGAAAGAGGATGAATAATCCTGGAAATTAAGAATTTTGTCAAGAATTTTTCTAAGATTTTTTATGATAAAAATATGGAAAAAAGAGACGTTTCTTGCGTATTTTTACAAAAAGAAAGTTTCTTTGAGCAAACCTTCTATTGACATTTACTGCAGAACAACACACATCATCCAAACATACCTGAGCAAAGAGCAAACTGACCTTGGTTTACCTGCAGACTTTGGCTCATCAAACATTGTTCTTATCTCAGGTAGCTGCAACCTGAACTACACAACAACAAAAAAACGCTCAGAAAAAGTGTAGTTAGGAATTATAGAATAGTTTTATTAAAAAAAATGAATTAGTGTCTTTGCCTTTTCCCAGTGTTCCCAGTACCAACTGTAGAAATAAACCACTCTAGCCAGAAACAACCAATCAAAGTCAAGAGGAGGGGCTTAGTGCTGTCAATCATTCTTGCCTGACACAAATGCTAACGCTAGTTATCATTAGCACATTGAGCAGTGAGTACATGATATTGATTGGCAGCGCTAAGGTCCTCGTCCTTTAAATCTTGACCTGTTTAAAGTTGTACTTGAAACAATCAATTATGGATTTAATGATGGCACTTGACTTGATATGATGTAAAGCACTTTGAAATCCTTTGCTGCTGAAATGTGCTATACAAATAAAATTTGATTGATTTGATTGATTGTCCTGGCTCTGATTGGTTGGTTTTTTTTGGGAGTGCTGCATTTATTTAGATGGCGATAACAGCAGGGAAGAGATGGAGGATAACAGTCTTTTCAGAGATTATCTGTCTTATATTGAAATGTCACAATATGGGGATGGTTTCAGCAAATATCTAAAAACATATATTTTTTGGAAAAGTTACATTTTGCAGCTTTATCTGATAGATAAATGAGTTGCTAGAAGGAGGATTGTGTAAATTCACGGTTACAAAGAAACTTTTCTTCAAGTTCTCATAATATCAACATTTCCTCACTGACATTTTCCTTCAGTTCAAGTTCACATTGTTTCTTCATTCATAATGAGATGCAGCTGCGCAGCCTTTAATGGGAAAAGTGCCCCAGACTGAAAAAAATAATCTGTCTCTCCTCCTGCTGTATCATCTCGGTGAGAGGACTCGCTATTATCATCATCTCCCCAGACACAGATCCCGACAACTGATCTGTACGTGCATTAGTCATCCTGACACAAAAGTACATTATTCATCTTCTGGTCACTGCTCCTCTCTGGCCTGCTGTAGCACAGGACAGTAAAGGGTAAGCTAATTGATTTTATTGGTTCATTCATATATTTTTGGTTTGAAACTCTGTATCTTCAGGCAGGTCATCGCCTCAAACACGTTTCTCAGTTTTTAACGGAAGTATTTAGCCTGGTGGGACACACCTAATTCAAAGGGCAAACATATTATGACCAACAGGTGACATTTGAGTGTGAACAGTAGACGAGCATCAAAGGCACTAATGCAGGTTTATTACAGCTTTAGCACTGCTGTGATCACTGCTGGAGGTCAGCTCTGGATGTTAGCCCTCTATTAGCATTTCAAAGGGACTCGCAACTTTTCGTTCTCACCTGATGGGATGATTATTACAAACCAATGTCAGCAGATTAAAAGTTTAAAAGGTTCTGCTAAAATTGAAGAAAATAGATGCACAATGTTAAAATAGATGCAGAATGCATAAACAAATGTTGCCACTGTTTATGGACAAAAATACAAAAAAGTCTCAACATTAGTTTACTCTCCAGGAATCTATAAAAAATGATTCTGCGTGATGGAAATCAGTTTTTAATTAATATATTTTATATTCTGAAAATATTGGAATGAAATAATACTTACAGGTTTGTGAGATTTTAATTCTTACATGTCATGAGTAGATATGTTTAGCTCTTACCTGATGAATGACAAAAGAAACACCTGAGGAGCCAAAGAAACAGGAATTTAGCCTGAAGGTTTAGCTCTTCCTCTAACAATAAAGCTTATACTGCAAGCTGACTGACCCTTCATTGAGGAGGATTTTTGTGCATAAATAAGAATGAAACCACTAAAAAGAGGGAAAAGCCTCTTCAGCCCAGAAGCTATTCATGTCAATACCAAATTAGCATCGAATAACGTCGTCCGTTTCCCCTTTCACTTTGCAGGCAGCAGGGCAGCAGCGGCCTGTAGAGATGCTGTGATGTACGGGGGGCGACTCTACAGCGCTTCATATCCTGCCAGGGAGAGATTCAATTAAAGCATTACTGATGCAGAAGAGGGTAGAGTCGCTTGTTGATTCGGGGGCTTAGTTTGACCTGATGGACGTGTTGGCTGGGCACCAATATGAAGTTGTAGGAGCTGCAAAGTGTCATTGTTAGTGCATTAATTATACAAATGACAGGAAGCAAGTGTTTTGAGTTAGAACTCAAACATCAGATGTTTTGTCAACTTATTCTCCTGAATCTGTACATGAATATGTATTAGATTAGGTTTTGTAAAGAAGCATCAGAAAATCGTATTATTGCAACAGATTAGAAAGAAGTGTTATTCATAAATGTAACATTTGATTTTAATTCATACTTAGTTGATCAGTCATATACGATGGCATTGTAGATAGAAAAAAAGAGCAAAGTTCTGAAAAAAATGAAACCTCAAAAACTCAGTTTTTGAGTTTGAGAAGCTGAAAATCTACTAGAAAAAACTCAAACATTTTTTGCTTTATCTCAGAAATCTTTGAGAAAAATTGCAAAATTTCTGAGTTTAAAACGTCAAATGTTTTAGAAATTTACTGAGTTTCAAAAGCCAAAAATGTTCAACTTTTGAACATTTATAGCAAAGTTTGACACTTCAAACTTAGGAATTTCCAAGGTTTTTTTTTTTAGACGTCTGTGATTAATCCTAAAATCTTTCTGGCAAATTTTAAAGTTTTCAAACCCAGAAACGTTTTGTTTTTTTGTTTTTTTTTTTTTTTTTGAAAATTTCTGACATTTTTTTTTGTGGAAATCTACTGCAATTTTCTTTCACTCCACAAAAGCCCCAATATGTTGTCACACTTATGAAGCTATTTTTGATTAAATATAACCAGCACAATAAGACCGCAACTAAAATTCTCTAATTAGACTGAAAACAACAGATGAGGGCTTTAAGAGATTTCTTGCACTCTGTTGCAACATCAAAATTGCAAATTTTTCGCATTTCAGTCTGACTGCCGTCAGATTGGAAAGGATGGAGCACCTTTTAACAATGGTTATTATTTCTTGATCCTTGTTCTCTTGTTGACCCCACCTGATGTTCATTCACTGCCAGGACATCCAGCAGAGATTTGCCAGCTAAAGAGATGTGTGGCGTTTCTTCAGCACCTGTTACGTCTTAACCAGAAACCTGATCGTCGGCAGGTACAAGAATAGCTCTGCCAGACCTTAAAGGCCCCTCATCTGGCCCTCCATAAACGGCTCCTGATCTTCTGTTCCTGCTCAGAGGAAAGACTCTGCACCTTGTTTTTGTTTAAAGTAACATCCTGAGCTTAGACAGCCTTGAAAAGCCTTAATTCATATTTTATTGGAGTAGCATAACCTTACACTGAAATAAGAAGAAAACCTTTACTTTAAATACATTTGAAAAGATACAGACTCACATTTCTAAAGACATGTTTTAAGTAATCACCGGTAGAATATAGAATAAAGATTAAATCTTTAACTTAATTTGATAAGAGTTAAAGGGGGCGGATATACACAAAATATTCATAATGTTTCCAATTCAGCATTATTATCAGATTGATACAAGAGTGATAAGATCAATACTTTGATTTTCAGATTCCCTCTTGAAATTTTATTTCTTGTTTTATAGTTCTCTAAACTCTACTGTAAAAAATAAGTTGCTTAGATTTTTTTTCTCAAATTATAATTGCTTGCACTTTATTAAGAACCTAACCCTAACCCTACCCTGCACAAAAAATATTTTGTTTTTGTATAGTTTCCTTGTTTTCTTGGCCTCTCTTGAAAATGGGAAACATGAGGAAACATATTACGTAAGACAGAAAAATACAGTGAAATAAAGTCTTGTGTAAACGTGACCCTATGTACAGTCAGATCAACACAGCAAAAGTGTACAAGAACTGGAACTGATAACCCAAACCCAAAGGAGGTTCAAATCATGTTCCTATTTATAGTCAAGAGGATGAGAAAGGAGATAAAAATATTTAAAAAAATCACAGCATGAGGTCTGCTGAACAGAAAGGCATCTTGGTGCCACTAAGTCTCCATAGCAACCATAGCATACTATCTACCTGCTAACCGTTTGCTATATATATATC